>JAGXCT010034890.1:38399-75119 GCA_022495035.1 Philopotamus ludificatus
ATGGAACTGTGTCGGACCGGTCTGACACAGCTTCATCCTGGGTACAAAAGTATATCGTGGTAGCAGAAGCGTATATTATTGTTTTGTTTTTTTTTTCGCAATTGCATACAATAAATGACAATGATTGTGTATGATATTTATTCTTCTCAAAAAGTTTGAGACATGTAGGATTTATATTAAAAGAGTTATTCAAGAAAAACTTGGGATACCCAATATACCCCATCGGCACGGCTAGGTTATAATAGTCGTAATATATAGCTCGATCTTTTTCTTATTATTTTCATTTCGTACTCATCCAAATTTATCCCCAACAACACGAAAACATAACGTATAGCGTAATGCCTTTAAAAAGCAATAAAACTGACGGGCCAGACGCGTTGCTTGTTGTTCCCAGACACGTTCCGCGCCCGCCGAAATTCATTTCCAGCCCGTAATTCGGCCCTTGCAAAATTAACAGAATTTTAATGTTACAACGAAAAGATTCTCCTTTGCCATGGCAATTTTTCATTTTTATTGCAGGCTCGCATTTGGGGCGGGGGGCGGCCGAGGGCGCCTGTAATGACCAGGGCGCGCATACAGCACGAGAACTCCTTATTTATTAAGGGGACGTGGCCCGTAAGGATGATGAACACGGCTCGTATTTTATTTATTTAAGCCATTGTTGTGATACAGTACAAATGGTGATGCATGACCTTTCGACATTACCCGCCGAGATTGTCTGCTCGAACAATGCCATAAATACGATAGTTGCCCAGGGTCTGGTATCAGCTTGAAGAGATTACGATTCGTGGTGCATGTGGTATCAAAGAACCCTATATTTTAAAAATATAAATGTACACTAATCCATAGATTTTCGTCTCCCCGATTGCTCGTCGGCAACATGCCTCCCCGATTTCCGGTTGGATTTTCCTGTCGGCCGCACATATCGTCACGCATAGGTGTGTAAGTAAGGGAGGGGGTGGGTAGAGTGCAAGTCTGGTGGAGTCGTCAGTCCTCGACCACCCTCACCTGGATAGATGAAGGACCCCTATCGACCCAATAATAATTACAAGGACCCCACGGGGAGGCTGGATGATGCGTTCCTCGTTTGTTTGTGACGTGGATGTGCTTTGAAGTATTAAAGCGAGGGGCTGTGTTCAATACCAATACTTCACAAGCTGGTAAAATGAGACTAGACCCCTGCTGACAAATATACGACACTACATATTTTAATCTCACGAATAAAATATTGATCCGAAAAAACATAACATCTGCAAACGGTTCGCTCCCATTAACGAAATTTTTCGTCTGTAAAAGTTGCAATAATTAAGTTGTCCCCGTTGAGATTTTCCTACCGTGCTCGACTTTATATCCTAGATATAATATATCCCAGATCCGGCCATGTACATCCTTGTATTTCCGGTTGGGACTCGTTACTAAACCTCGAGTGCTAAAAATGTAGGTTCACTTCGGTAAACACGTATGTTGCGGCTAATATGAATTTTAATGTCGTTTAACTAAAGCGTGTCCTATCAAAATAATAATATTTATTTATTTAAACGGGATTAATACTGAAGAATAGCTTGTTTATATATTCAATCTTATTAGAAAAGGATTTGTAAAAAAAAGAGAGAGAGGAGGATACCAGAAAAACAGAACGGGGAGCGCGGTAAATTAGGTTTGTCGAAAAATAATTGGATTCTGGTATCCATCTGGTTTCCCGGGAATCGTTCGAGTCTGTAATGTCTGTGCGATACTTTATGCTAATCCATGATATATAATTACGTTAAAATTTTAGGTATATATATATATAAATATTATATTTATTAAATAATATATATCTTGCTTTATATCGCTATATTTTAATATCGAGTTATGTCATATATTATACAATAAAATAATGGATGCTCGTATTATCTGTATTTTTGTATCGAGAAAACTTGCGAACAACAAAGAATCGACACGATGTGGTGCTAGCGACGCCTTTTCCGGATACTATGGATAGTGAAATGATCAGAGACGTCCATGTTGAATGAAATTGGCGTCTTAACATGTTTCTTGGCGATTCGTTCAAGTCTTAGATATTTTATTTATACATCATTTAAAGATCTCAGTTAAAAATCAGTCACAGTTTGCAATGCAATGGTGTAGGATTTACTGGTTTTATTTGCATATATTTATTTATTCCTATATAATTTATACGATTGTTATTAATGGTTTTTAAAATTAAAGAATGGATTTTATATAAGAATATGAATGGACTGATATGTAAACAGTCAGCTGAATGTATCGCCAGTGAAAAAGTTATGATTGTCTCCAATAAAGAGAAATTTAAACGTTTTCTGAATAATTTACAGTTCTGACCTAAGCTGAAGGTCTGTACATATATTACCAAAATTAGCACTATCATGTTTAAAGATTGAAACCATTTATGCGCTTAGTTTACATATTTCAAAGATGTATAAGAAAACGAAAAATTATAAAAGCTAAAGTATACCTCATTATCATGAAAAGAATACTATTAAAAAAACGAAGCAGTATTTTTATCTTATATGCCATAAAGGTCAAAGTTTTTATATTGTTAATTAATATAGAAAATATTTCCAACAAACGTTTTTAAATTGTCTAAATTCGTATAAAGCCATTGTAATTCTTTTAATTTCTGAGAATTTACTCATCTTTAAAACAGTCATTTTTTCTTGGTTAATAATGATTATTGTAATTTCGACTGTTTGTTCTAAAATGGAGATTCGTCATCCTGCGATTGAATTCCTTCTTCCTGGTTTTCTAGATATTTTAATAACACATATGTGTATGTAGATATCCCATCATGCAGTGAGAAAAATCAATCATCTTGAGTCTAATCACTTATTAAATTATCTAAGGATAAAGAGTCGTCAAAAAACGAGGCCAATTTTTTTCTTAATTTAGTTTATTTTTAAGTCATTTTATTCTTTATGAAGATCTGATTTAAGAACTCTCTCGTTTAGTGAAAGTTCTATTTAAATCATATTCTGCTTCAGCTATTTTCAGCGTCTGTGTCAATATTCGGTAACCGTTAGTCGTAAACGGTTGTCTGAGATGTTGTATCATTATCATGTAGAGCAGTAAAGGCTAATCTGTTGGGTTCGGTGTGTCTCAAATCGGAAAAACCTAACCTAACGCAATAATGCCTAAATATATCTATAACTTCGTGAAATTTGTACCCATAGTATTTTTTTTTGTTTAAAAGGTAAAACATATCTTTTTACATTAGCCTAGACGTGCCGGTGGGGTATATTGGGTAGTCCAAGTATTTGATTATACTCGAATACCTTTTTTAATATAAATTCTACATATCACAAACGTATATTTGTCTAAAAAATACATATTATAAATAATTATTATCATTTATTGTCTGTAATTGCAAAAAAAACAACAATATTAGCTACTATTGCTAAGCGCGCGATGCTTTCACTCGCTCGCATCCGATACGATGTGCCGAGTGCGAGTGAAACGTACGAGTGACCCGTGTTCCAAATGCTCAGTCTGCGATGACACTTCGCCAAGAGCGTTGTCATTAACGCGCCATATTGGTTAGTAAAAAAATATCGACTAAATTATGAACAACTACTTTTATTCATAGAATAATCTATTTTATAAAATTTATCAAGATATTAATGAAGAATTTGTCAATATGTTGACTTAAAATGTTTGGGGTATCTAAGATACCCCAACGGAGTTGTTTTAGATCAGCCGTGACGGTTTGGATAGTGATTTATTTGTTGCTGAATTGTTTTGGTAATATCCTCAAATGAGGATTTATATTTTGTAGGAATATCGTTGCTCAGCGTCGCAGCGCAACACGGCACTTTGTGACGAGACATCCCCCCACTACCCCGCTGCCGCCCCGCATCCATCCAATATACGACCCTGGTAGCGCTGACGAGTAGACAACGCTCTTGCTCTACATCGTACGTTGTAACACTAAATATAAATTTAATTTATATGTTTATATACTCAATCAATGGATACAATAATATTTAAGTGGCCTATTAATCCAGAGGCGGGACTTTGCCACCTGGAGGACACCTCCGTTTCAACCATGATGCCATGACTGTGACGGACGTTCTCCAGGTTATCTTGGCTCTTCGAATACGGGCCAGGTCGTCAGCTATAAGCCCCGGCGCCAAGCTGTCACGTGTGGATTGTAACAATAATAATCAGAGGAGGTTAGGGCCAATTCGTATTTAATTTACGGTCTGATCAGGTGCTACAGGCATCTCCGGCAGCACAAACGTCACCGAATTGGCCTGTATAACGGCCTGGCTCCTCACAGCTCCGTAGAATCTAAGAAACCATGATAAACCTCTAATATTACTATATAAAAATATATTTTTCTTTAATTTGCTTGGGGGTGCTGTGCATATGGATAAGTCGCCCCTGGATTTATACATCTTTCTGTAAAAGGACAGAACATTCAAAGCTATTAGAGCTAAAGCTAAAAAAATACTAGTTTGTTGGAAATTAAAATAGTTCTGTGAATTCTGAGTAGTAAGCATTTGTTCAATAGCTTTCAAAATGAGGACCAGTTCCCAAAGAAGCGTGTTATAGTTTAGTAATCACTGGACTATAGTGTAGCCACTTTTAGAACAAATCTGGCTTATTAATTATTTATTTACATTTTTCAGAGCTAAGCTGAGCTGAGTGAATATTCCAGGTTTACTGGTTGCAGTTGTCAGGAAGATCTCGAACACATTTTCGGCTGTATATCAGTATTTTGACTATTAAATCCAGGGCATATAGGAAACGGATATTTTAAAATAAATATTATGGCGGTAAAGCATGGAGAAAAATTGATTTAGATTGTAATTCATTACCGTAATGTATGTTAATCTATTTAGGCCTCGCACACACTTAATCCTACAAGTGTCGCGCGGCGCCGATTTACCGGCCCGTTGACAACCGAGGCGTCGCGTGCCACGTGGCCTGCAACCGGCGTCTGCACAAGTCACCACCTGTCCACCCACCTGCGTACGCGAGGTTCGACAACCACCTCACCACCACCCAGTCGGGTGGCACGCGCGCATTCAACATTTTATGTATCATTCGCCAGATGCCAAGTATGATTGGATCTTTTCCGGAACGTTAACCCTCCGGTGTGCCGGAAGTGGATACGGTCAAAATTGCGCGAGTCTTGTAAAAAAAGCGCGCCGGCGAAATATGGTATATCGAGAGACACAGGAGATTTGGGAGATTTAAAATTTGGGAATAGGTTGTATCTGGATATAATGGGCATAATCAATCTACCGCCTCGGTGAAATCGCTGTATGCATATTGTAGGTTACTACTCGCAGCGTGGTTAATGGACTTTGAATGAATACAGGATGGAATCATAAAAAAATGTAAGATTTTTTTATTATATTATATATGTTCATAATAAACGTACGGTCCATGTATCTCTGCATATGCTATAAGATTTCTAATAAGCTGATACGAGATACTGGAATTTAACTTTGAGTCGTAACAAGATTAATATAAAAAATGTGGAATATAAGTCAAAGAAAAAAAATGTGGAATATCTGTCGAAAAGCTTTCACGTGTTTTGGAATGCTTGTTGATTTTTTACTTGAAAAATGTAAAAGAAATCCTAGACATAACAACATCATTATTATGCCATGGCTTCCGTATACGCTGAACATGGACCCTTGCGACTTTTTCATATTACTAAGATGGAAAAAATAAGAAAGGCTGGCGTTTTGTCAACATTTATAAATAAATAATTAAATGGCTTGAGAAGCTGAACAACATATTGAAAAGATTTCCATTTTATAAGCGCTTTAAGGATTGGACAATATATGATGGATCTGATGTGGACTATATAATAATTTTTTAATCAATCTTTAAATCTGTTCAGTTCGAAGTGTTGAGAGAAAACTGTTATTTTTTAGATTAACTTTGTTTTGGATCTATTTCAAAGCTTTAGAGCTTTTATCCATATACTTGATCCCCACCGAATCTGTTCGAAGCGGTTCCATTTTGTAGGTTTTTATTAAAACATTTTTTTATAATATTAATATAACACTATTGCTGATATGATCCCTTAAAGTCTTAATAATATCCAAGATTATTTATTGACAACGCTAAGAAAATCTATAACCTATGCAAAAGGATATAATATTAATCGTATATGACAAAAATATTATATTTTTAAATAATAAGTCAACTTTAAAATGTTTGTTTGTAACATTTGTTCCATATTTTTACCTCAACGCCCATTTTTTTTTGATTTAGCCCAACGGTGCAGATGGGGTCCATTTGGGACCCCACGTTTTTGATTTTTCTCGAATAACTCTTTTAATATAATTTGTCTAAAAATTTCTAAAGAATAAATACTATACCGGTACGATGTGTCGAGTACGAGTGAAACGTATACTATTGACACGTGCAGCGAGAATTTGGCGGTCGGTCTACGGCGGCGTATCCTCAGTCTGCGGCGAGACATCGCTGAGTGAGCGGTACGTGTCAATTACGCGTCATATTGATTAGTTGAAAGATTCAAAATATCGACCAAATTATGAAACATATCATAAATAACTGTTTTTATTCTTAGAATAATCGATTTTTTAAAAAAGAGTCAAGATTTGATGAAGAATTCATTATGTATATTTACTACTTCTATTTATTTCAGGTTATCACAATAAAAATGTACCATTGTTTGGCTATTTTATAAGGATTATATAGTGAATAATTATTTTATAATTCCACCGTCCAGAGAAAATGACCTTTTTGACCTTTAGATTCAATTTCAACATTGCCAGTGGTACCTGTCCTTTATAGAGCGACTGTTTTTGCGACATTGGGTTAAGTAAACAACCCACATATTATCCTTTGTCACAAGATGTCAGAGAAATTTAAAATTTTCCTCTAATTTTAATTATTATCGAAACTGTACAAATTTGGTTTTATCACTCAACTGATGACGTATCTACGCCCTCTTTATGAGTCTTGCCAATGTTTGCTCTATAATCTAAGAGTATTCGATTGTATCCGCTATTTATAGAAGAGACTTCGTCGAATGTGCTTCAACTTAAATCTGGAATGTCTAATTTTCCACTTCCACTTCCTTCTCACTTCGATGTGTATTTTTAAATCAAAACTTTTTACTTAGAATTTTTTAACTATATCTGACACTGTCGAATAGTCAATAAATCATAAATTTCGCAATTTTCTTATTGTTTTTTTTAATTAATATAAAATTATCGTAGAACATGAAAAAGGACAATGCCAAAAACGACATTAGTGAAAGATTTTAGTAGCACTGATTATGATAAAAAAAAATATGGCCGCACTCAGATGCAGAATCGTTGTTAGACCCGCCGCATTGAAAGGGTTAAGTAGCTTTTTTATTTTCTATGATGTTTAAGATACCTAAAATAAATACTTAGTGAGTTTCGTTGGTAAAAAATAATTTCTAATGAAACGTTGAAAGGAAAATGCGAAATTTTAAATACAAAAGTATCCTCGATTCAAAGCAGAAATGAGGAAAATAGTCCTTATCAAGTGTCCCCATACATAAAAACGCGCTTTCGCAAAGACCCATCGTAAAAATATAACTTTGTACAGATGCTACGCTTATTTAAAAAGAAAACCGACATAATTTAGCGACACGAATCTCTGCGCCGAATCTCGTGACTAACAATTCGACCCGGCGCGATACCTCCCGGCGTCTCTATCAAAGGCCGGAGACGAATCAGTATTAATGGCATATATTTTCTGGATTGACACGGGGACCTTTCTTCAATCCATTGTTAAACAAGACTGGATTGAAGTGAGCCCTTTATATATTCATATGCCCGAAATTGGAAAGTTACTGCCGGCACGCAACGGATTTTAAAAACATATCCACGGCACCGCGCCGCCTGAATAATAAAAGGAATAGAGGAGCACCATGAAAGCATCCGGCCTTCCTTCAGGACGCCGCTGTTTGCTCGCCATATTTACACTGTAAATATCGTTTAAAAAAATCCGGGGCTATAATTCAAGACGTGGTCCGCCTACTTATTTATGGCCGTGTCTCAATCCACCATTCGGAATTCTATAGGAAAATATGGTAAATTATTACTAAAAGAATGAAAAAACGATGATATATTTTGTATGGCGGCTATGGCTATAAAGCTAATAAAAAAAAACTGAGAGATTGATAAAATGATCCTAATAATATATTTAAAATACTATATCCTAAAATATTAAAAGCTGCTAAAATAAGAAATTTAAGCCTTATTTAAACTAGAATTATATCGATGGCAACAGTGACAGCTGTTTTCAAAGACGACCTATATTCGATATATTTTTTACCCTTTTATTTTTGGCTTGTCGATGTTTTTTGTATGAAAATGTCCCAAATATCCTTTATATATTATTAATGACATTTAAAATAGACTTCTATACCATTTCTTTTTTTCACACTATAATCTTAAATTCACAGCATTTAATAAAATGTGTTATCTTTTTTTATAAGATGTACATTGCTTAAATATTGAATTTTGGCGAAATCCAAGATCAAAACGAATGAAAAGTCCGAAGCCGTTTTAAACTTTGAATATTTGTAATATAATATACAAGTATAAATCTTAGATATCAAATTGTAAAACGCAAGCACAGAGAGATGTTTACAAAACGACTTTAGCCACGCAAACAAGTCTACATCATAAACCATTCTTATCTGTCTTCTCAACAAACTACACTACATGCCAAGCGGGTCTTAAAAGCATACGACATGAATCACAATTTGTACCGAAAAAATATTCCTAATTTTAAATATTAAGATACTATTATTATTAACGAATGCTGAATCGTTGAAAAAATATTTTTATTCATATTATCCGGTGAATACAGGCAAAATTTCCGTGTTACAGAATCTTTTTGTGCATTCCGCATTGAAATATCCAACTTTGTCGATTCTGTCCGCCGATATCGAATGTCTCTGTAATAAAAATGAAATAAAATAAAGATATTCATAAAGTTTTCAGCGTTTTCAATCGAAATATTCGGTAAACAAATTGTTATTCAAACGCTGTCGTTCGTCGCCGTCGTTATTAGTCTTCGGCGATGGAAACTCGACGGCAACGGTCGCGCTGTGCGCCGATGGGAGGCTCGTTAGCCGGAGTCCTGCAGCCGCGAAAATCCTCTCGGACGCACGTCTGGTTGCATCGTAATCGCGAAAGCCGAAGCGGAGGAAAAACTTTTAGGCAGATTTGGCAACGTCGCCCTCCGACCGAGAGCCCCCCGCCCCCCGCCTCGCTTCCTCCGCCTAGACCCTCTTTCCGCCCTTCCTATACACCGTGACAAAAAGCATTCGAACACTTTCAATATCACAACAAGTTTTAGTAAATATAATGAAGCACAATAATTATCAATAGATTAAGACATCGAAAATCTATGCACGAATGAAAAATTATAATATTTTACAAATTAAAAAAACTATAAATTAAGTTTTTAAGAAAGGTTTTGCTATTAATAATCTTATTACTAATACAATTTTATTATATTAATAAACTATATTCGATCCTTAGTTTTAGCTGTAGAAATGATTTATTTTTATTCTGAAAAGTATCTTTTTTGTCTTGCCATAGAAAAATAAGCATAGAAAAATCGTGCGTTTTTGCAAATATATATAGTTCTTGATCTAAGGCGGGGTACTGTTTCGCCACCTTAAATGTAAGTCGAAACGGTCGTGAAAAAAATAAGTAACAGACATAAAACTAATATCATTGCATTTTCACCGATTGCAGTGATGGGTTTTCTTTTTCTTGTGTTAACGGGCGCAGGTTAGTTTGTATTGCATTTTTTTGGTGTCTGAGTCCATATATATTTTTTTTAATTCCATCACTGATAAATCCGCGACCATGTTTTTGGCGCAATTTTTTGTATTATTTTAACTCTAATTTTATTTCATAAAATTATTCATCTTAATAAAACACATACATTTTACGTACTCATCTCTATTAATATTCATATTGTCAATTTAATGTTTTAAGCGATTGCTTCATATATCATTTATACATGGCAATCGTTCTCTGTTCCTGCATTTGCTTAATAAAAGTGAATTAAAAATCAAAGGGAGTATTTGTCACAAACTTAAAAAGGTTTATATGCGATTTTTTTGTCAAAGGTACGGATAGTCGTAAGTCGAAAACTGACTAGTATATAGTTATATATATATTTTCCATCCCTTCTACTAATCATCTTTCCTGCAAATACAGTTAAGGATGCAATTTTTGAAAATTTCGTATATTTACTCCTAGATACTTTTTAAAAGTAAATTAAATATCGTTACTTCTTTTGCGGAATGCAGAGAATCCTGGAGGAAAAATCAAAAAGATTTGGAATAAGAATGGTCACGATCGTCAGACATGAGTATGTCGACTAAAGAAGACTTCTTTTGCGTCATGCTAAAGGTGTCATCTTCAATAATTCTTCTTTTTATTAAAAATATATCAAAAACTATCTTTGCGATGATACATAATTAAGAAGTTTTCGACACGTCGGTGGACTCGTCGGCTTGAAATGAAAGGGGTACACTTTTTTAATATCATTATTTTACTATGCATTCAATATGAGTAGCCATTATTTTTATTCTTCGAGTTACTGTTCTCGTCAATAGTTGGATAGCATTTATTGCCGTTATTATTTTGTTTTTATTTTGAAAGTCATCAAAAATATTTCTGCAGTTATCCACATGATTTATTTAATCATCTTACCTTCTACAAACGGTTTCATTTTCTATATCAATAAGTATACAAATTGAAAAGAGAGAGAAGTAGTCCGATTATTATTGTTAGAATTCCAGAACTGGCAACAGTCGCGTAGTCTAATGCAGGTGACAAAAACCAATAGTAAGCAAAAAAAAAAACCGATGTGTATAGAAAAGATGTATTGAGATCTATCGATTCGGATATTCTGACGTTGAAGATGCATCACGTTCTGGAAAGACAGTAGAAGCGGATGAAGACACAATAAAAGCATTAATGGATGAAAACCGGCAAATAATAACTTGTGAGATCTCCGAGAAATTAAATTTATCATGTTCATGCTCATTTGAAACTCCTGGGTTTATTATCAAAGCTCGACATATGGATTCCTCATATTCTTACGGAAAGAAATTTATACCGTCAACGTCTGTGATTTGCTTCTTAATCGTCAAAAAAATGATCCATTTTTGAAACGCATCATCACTGGGAACGTGAAATTAGTTGTCCACAACATCGTTAAACGTAAGAGATCATAGAGTAAAAAAGATGAACCGACTCAAAGCATTTCGAAAACCGAAATTCATCAAAAAAAGGTAATGCTATCTGTTTGGTGAGATTTAAAAGGAATCGTTTTTTCTTAGCTTCTACCGGAGAACGCAACGATCAATTCTGAAGTGTCCTGAAATCAGCTGAACATATTGAATGATTCACTTAAACAGAAAAGGTCAGAATTGATCAATAGAAAAGATGAAGAGTTCCACCAAGATAATGCAAGACCTCATACAAGTTTGTTAACTCGCTAAAAGCTTTTACAGCTTGGATAGAATATACTACCACATCTACCATATCCTCTAGATCTGGCACTTTCTGATTATTATTTGTTCCGGTCTCTACAATTTTTTTTAGACGTTAAACCTTTATTTCAAATGAGGCGGTCAAAAATCATCTGGATCAGTTTTTTACCAGCAAAGAACAAAAATTTAATGATCGTGGAATCATGCTACTGCCAGAAAGATAGAAAAAGGTATTTAGACTAAAATGGACAATATATAATTCAATAAAATATTTTTTTACTATAAGAAAATCGTTTTTAATTTCTATAAAAAAAAACAAAATTACTTTCGAACAATTTGATTTAATAAATCGTAAGCGGGGCTCCTCAATTTATATCTTAGACATCTATAATAGGGTTTTTAAAGGTTGCCAAACTTTATTTGTTTATTAGATGACAGTCGATGACAATACAGATGTAAAAAACGTCAAAACAAAAAAATGTTATTACTTTTTGGATTATCTTATATTTTGAAATTTGCATTATGACGTTTATGTTATGTATTCAAATCCATCCTGAATAAAATGATAATTATTTTCATTCATATCATCATCTATATAGGGATCCGTAATATTTTATTTCTCGTATGGTATAAAAGTGGATTATATTTCGAATCGTATTAGTTATGATTTGTTTTTATTGGCCGTTGCACTTCGGGCGGGTCGGAAAATGGCGTCGCTACTTTTCCGCCGGCCTGTACAGCCATTTTCCGTGCATCGTGCGCCCCTGGCGGCCGCGTGGCAGCCGCGCACAAACGTCAGAGCCGCGCAGGCAGCGAGTAGCAGCGAGTAGTAGCCAGTAGCAGCCGCACGCAGCGTCGCGACGCGCCCGACGCTGCCGACTCGGTCAGCTGCTCGCGCCCTCCGATGCGAAAGAGGCTCGATTTATCGATTTTGCCCGCGGAAAACGAATGTCGGCGCCGATAATCGAGTCAGTGAATTAATTTACGCCGTGTTGTGTGCATTCTTCGTTGTGAAGTTGGCCGATCGGCCGAAGAAAACGCGATCGTCTAGACGAGACCGGCTCGCGCGTAAGTCTAAACAAACATTTTTTTCAAATATGAAACCACATCCTTTATTGAAAACTGATGGTTTTTTAATTCGACGATTGCGCGCGGCTCCCTCGTATCGGAGCGCGATCGGAGGAAAAAAGTTCCGGTCACTCCTCGACTAGTTTGAATTCGTTATGACACGAACGCCGAGTAACGCCCGCCGTTTTGTATGACTGTGGAAAAACGTATTTTTTAATTACGAAAAGCTGTGATTTATTCGAGTCTCCGGCTCCCGAATAAGCAATAATGGTATATTTTCGTACTTTTTACTTTTTTTTTTAGATCGAGATTGCGGTCACGTGACTCTATTATGTTGTGGCCGTGTATTGCGTGTTGTCAAAAGTTATTATGTTATTATACCGCGGGATCCATGGCTTTTCGAAGATGCCCGGCTCGGATAAGAAAACGGCCGGCGATGGATTTTCGATGCGAATAAAAAAAATTATGCCCAATCTGACGCACGTCAGTCGGAGGATGGAAATTGCCGATTTTAATATTCGAGTCGTTGAAATTGTTTCGGGGCGACCGAATTGCATTTTTATATTGGTGTTAACCCCGAATTCTGCATTTATAATATTAACGCTGGCCTGCATAATTGTCCTTAAAGCTTCGAAACGTTTTCGAGTTGGCCGCGGTCGTTATTGCTGCAAAATATTGTTGCAGGCCGTCCTCGCCGCGGAGGAGCTCGAGGGCGCCGGGGAAGCCGGGGGTCGGGCGGTCCACAATAGAGGGTTACGTAAGGGGGCGGCGGAGAAGGGGGAGGGACGTTGTGCAACCGCAAGGGTGTGCACCGCAGGGAATATTTGCTCCGGTCCTCGGCTCCGAAGCCCTCCGCTGCCGGCTGTCGACAGTTAATGAAAGCCGCCAGTTGCCGTCTTCGATAAAGTTGTTATTTGCAGTGAGCCCCTCCTCCGCCTTGCAGTTATCCC
Organism: Philopotamus ludificatus; assembly: GCA_022495035.1. Taxonomy (NCBI): domain Eukaryota; kingdom Metazoa; phylum Arthropoda; class Insecta; order Trichoptera; family Philopotamidae; genus Philopotamus; species Philopotamus ludificatus. The sequence goes on from JAGXCT010034890.1 coordinate 51,924, forward strand.
AGAGTGCATCCGAGGATCCTTTGCCGCGATTCACGCTTCCCGCGGCCGCGGAGAGGGGCCCTAAATAGATTATTTGCGCGGATGGTAATGGATGCCGCTTAATTTGCACATCTTAACATCCTCGTTGAGATGCTGAAAATGGCAAATATTCCTAAACAAATATTAAATCATGAGAATAATCTATGTATGTAGGCCAATTAATACATTTTTATTGGGTTTTTACCTTTGTTCTTGACCTATATTTACATTTAAAATGCCAAAAAACTTCGACTTCTTTCTATTCCTGGAAATAAACAATCATCTTCAATGAAAGGCTAAACGCCATACTAAAAATATCGTTAAAGAGCTTTGAAAGAAATATCTATGTAATAAAAAAATGCCAAAAGAAAGAAAACCATATACCGTCTGCTAGTAGATGAATATTTTCGATTCTTTTTTACAGTCTATTAGAAATTTCATTTGTTGCCCCCAACCCCAAGCTATTTTCAGTGTATTTATTCCAAAATATCATCCAAATTATCCATCTAACAACCACCATCACTACCATGATTTTCACATTGTTAGCGCGATTCATTTTGCTAGGATATTTATTGTATTATTCTTTAAGTGGCCCTTTAAGTCTGAGGCAGGTTTTTGCCACCTAGGGGACCCGCGATCTTCAGCAGAGACCTGTTCGTCTTAATCCTGATGTCAGGACTGTGACGGTCGTTCACCAGGTCAACCAAAAGCTCGGGAGTCGAGCCATCAGCGCGCTGATCGTAACAATAATAATCAGACGAGGCTAGGGCCAATTCGTATTTAATTCAAGATCTGATCCTGTAGCATATTCGTCACCGAATTGGCCTGTATAGCGGCCTGGCTCCTCGTAGCTCCGTAGAATTTACGAAACCATGACTGTGCCCAGCCGCCATTGCCGCCACGTCCACTACCAAGCCTCGACAACACTCGACTGCAATAGAAGTAAAAATTACATTTATCTAAAATATATAAATTATCGGAAAACCGATAAAATAGATAAATATACTCTTAATAAAGAAATGAATAACTGGACAGATAAAAATATATTGTTCACCCCACCACAACTCGACCACACTCCAAGCGGTCGTGTCCCTTTCTCCGAACCTTTTTTTCATATTTCGTATGACAAATGAATGGTCATAAAATAAGACAGTTATTTCTAGAAGCTTCACTTGTTACTGACGATTAAAAATTACCCATACGGCTATTTAAACATTATAAAAACTGCTCGAGAAAAATAGCCAGACGTAGTTTATCAAGGAAGTTCGTAGTTGGTTGAAATGATGGTAAATAACAAGATAAATCTAGACATGATGTTGAGAGCTACAAGTTTTCTGCCAGCAAGAAAACCCCTTATAACTGATTATGAAACTTGAACCTTGAAAGGTTCTCTTATTGTTTTTGGTTGAACGTTTTTCGAATAATTTACTATGATTTACTAAAACCTAGTCAGACTGTTATAGCAGAGATGTATTGTGCGCAATTAGTAAGAATAAACTGGTACTGGTAAAAAAATATATATTTTAGGACACAATCAAAGTTGAATTCTCCAGAAAGATAATGGTAGACCCCACGTAGAAAGAAACACGTTGGACAAAATAACAGAGCTAGATTTAGTAGTTCTTCTACATCCACTATATTCCTGTGATCGGAATATTCAATTTTTACGACAATGTGACCTTTAAATTCCCTAAATGCATATTGTTGTAGAACTACAATAATACGAGCTTATAACTCATTATACAATCGATAAATAAATTCTACTGCATGGCATTGTAGAACTGCAAAGTCAATAAGCTTTCAATTATATATTCTTCGATATCTCCATAGGATGTGACATTAATTTTCAAATATTTCTTCGTCGGGTGCAGAATTAAATTAATCCATTTAAGGGTTGACAGTGAAAATTATGTGAAAAATCTTCATAAATCTCTATATTTTAAGGATTTATTTACATGATCGATTTTAAATTAATCTCTTATACAGTGGCGGCTCGTGGGTAAAAAAAAGTGAATCAATATGGACGGCACGGGACTGCCCCGAGTCGCAGCTCACCACAGTGCTTAGCAACGTGAGACCCCATCCCCCTGCCGCCCCGCATCCATCCAATACCCGACACTGGTATTCAATTAATTTAAATTAAATTTTCATATACATCATAAACAATTATTAGATACATATATATATATTAATTAATATCTTATAGCATACATTTTAGTTTCCTTGAAATCGTTATGTTAAATAAAATTATTATGTTAAACAAATAATAGATTTATCGTATGCGTATACTACAAGATAATATGAAACAGAGTGAATGTAAATAAACAAGGGATGATTGGAAAATATTCCTAGTGTACAAACTGTTTGATTGTTTACTACTTGCCGTATTCCAGAATTGATTTAATGTCGTTCGCATCTGGCAGCAGAGAGCGAGCACTTTCAGGCACACCTCATTCGGCGGCACTTTCCTGTGCGCACGTTTCCAGCATCCGTTCCAAACGTGGCATCGCAGCCGCGGTTTCAAAATCAGATTCACAGATTGGAAGTTACTGGGCTGCTGAACCGAATGCAGTCGAATCTATTCACGTGCCGTAACCGCTTTTGCTCGTGACACTAATCGCGATCCTTGATTTAGATTAAATGGCAATTTTAACAATAGCATCGATCCGAAAATGTTTGGTTATTCACATTAGCCATTGATCAACCGTTATACTTGGACACGTGTGAAACACGTAACAAAAGACAATTCCAGAAATCGCTAGGTAATTAAGGCTCTGTTACGGAACGGAAGGACCTGTGCTGAATTGAAATGGAGACGCTCTATCAGAGAGCATTGTTTGAACGGCGGGGCACCACTCCACGTGTCACCGGTGAGGGTTTCCAACTCCACGGACGTCGCTCCATTCAATTCTAAACAACAATCCATCTCGAATGAATAATAATTGGCACTAAAGGATCCGCATTCACGACATTCAAGATACAATTACGGGGCGGGCCCCACGTGCTGGGGAAACGTCCGAGTTGACCCTCGGGCGTCGAATTTTCAACAAACTTCTGCAAATATGAAGTCGGGCTTAGAGAGAGAGACGAAGCGACCGGGGTCCAAAGGGTCGGACCTTCGATTTGGGCCTGGATTACCAGTGCGAATTCGACCAGACGATGACGACAATGGGAGGGTACGGCTTCATAAAATATTTCCAATGGCCGATACACGCAAGGAGGAGGGGTCGTAGCCGACCGGGGGGCGCGGTATGAGGGTGTGGGGGGCATCAAAGCGAATTTTAATGCTAAATTTGCTATTCAGCTCAGGCATTTTGTTGTTTTAATATAGATAGAATTGTACGTGCGACCAATGTGAACGAGCGTTTATATGGGAAACACATTATTTGACACCAATTCGGCTCTGAATTTATGCTCGATATCAATTCGACGCTGATCAATGTATATTACAATAATGCACAGGCTGTTCTGAATAGTCAATTATTGATATCGGTTGCCATAATTGTGATTTATTGATCAGCAGTCGAGATAATCGTTTATTATCAATAAACTAATTTAATACCATTCGAATCAATTAAACAAATTCTGCTAAACGCCTTAAAAATATGTAAAAATACAAAAAATACATATATAGACATCTTAAGTATTTGTTTTAAATTATCAAGAAAAATTATTGCTTTTATTAAAAAAAAATTATGTGATTTTTTAACGGATTTGATGAATTTCATTGAAATTGAATCCTGCTCCGGATTGTTTAATGAAATTCTGTATATCCAAGATCCTTAATTTAGACCAATTATTAATATTGATGTTTGCCAAAGTTATTTCAATTATTGAGAAGAACCCTAGCCGTGAAGTTTAATTATTTTACAATGATTTTTTCCCATTCTTAACTTAGTGTATAGGAATCATTAGTAGTAAATAATAATTTCATTAAAAAATCGTAAAAGCAAATTTATTCTGCCTGATACTCTATATTTAATCTTTGCATTTCTAAGCAATATAGATAGCCTCAATATTTATTTTAACACTTTATGAGCCGCAAGGTTTTACATCAAACCTAGCCTGGGGACCGCATGGTTTCATGTAACGATAATCCAAGCTAACATGCACGTGTATCCATCTGTGGTCAATTAGTAGAATCTATTGTGCATCGTTATCAGAAGTAGGGGTATGGTTCTCACGCCAAAAGGCGTGAACGGCTCATAACGCTTGGCTACAAAATCACGCCAAAAGGCGTGAGCGGCTCATAAAGTGTTAAGGTATTGAATAATGTGATTAAATATAAATTAGATATAAAATTTACACTTTTAACCTTGCCGTGCCAATTAGGGATCCCAAGTTTTTGATTTATCTCGAATAACGTTTTTTTAAATAAATCCTACATGTCATAAACATTTTGTTTGTTCAAAAAGTATAAAGATTAAATATTGTCCTTAACTATCTCCTATTACGAAAAATTAAAACACAATATTTGATATTCGATGCCACGCGCGCGATGTTTTTTCTCGCTCGCATCCGGTTCGATGGGCCTAGTGTGAGTGAAACGTGCGATTATCACGTGTGATATCTAAAATATCGACCAAATTATGAAGCATATCGTAACTATTTTAATTCATAGAATAATTTATTTAATAAAAATGTCAGGATATTGAAGAAGAATTCATCAATATCTTGAATTGGGGATTTCTTGGGGTATTTGAAAAATCCCCTTCGGATGTCACGGTTGTTTTAGAGCCGCCGTGACGGGTGGATTAAAAACTCTGCATTTCGGATCACAATCTATATGGATGTTTGCCAAAGTGATTTCGATTATTTTTCTATCATCTATCAGCTGATAAGGAAGAAATAATTATTTTATTAAAAAATATAATTATAAAATTTTACATATATATTTAACGTAAATCAAATAAAAAAATAAGGGCTGTTAAAGAAATGGCATAAAATAAGGGTCTCAAAATTTTTTTAAATTAATAACTAGTTTATTGATATTCTCTTCACTCTAATAATTAGTAATTAAATATTTATATTATTTTATATGTACATCTAGTTAATGTGTCTAAATCTTTAATATTAACTTTATGTGAAAATATGTCTAATATCTAAGTATTTTGATAAACTTCTGATGCATTCTTTAAATTTATAGTCAATTAATTTTGTTAAATACAATATTTAGAGATCTTCTATATGAAAAAATTAAATTTATATTTTTTTATGCATTTATAATAAATTAATATATAATTCTTTGCTTTGAGATAACCTAATAATTATAAGTCGCATACTTAGTAAAATAGATATTTCAGATACTAATCTAATTATGTTTAATTTTAACTAGTATGACTGGTTTTTGCCTCTTTCCTTTTACTCGGTCTTTGTCAGAGTCAGAGCTATAAAGAAAGAATCGTGATTTATGGTATTTTTGGCGAGTCGAATTCGAGAGAAGAAAAATCGAGTCTTCCACGGGTTATTTTTTTATTTAGGTTTTATCTTTTGAAAAAACTAATTAATAAAATTACACCGTTAATATTATATAATACACATAAGTTTTTGACTATTTATAGCATCGTCTTAATTAGATTTTTAATTAATCGATAATATTAAAAAAAATGTATTATTTTATTACAGATTTATAAGGCTTAATTTTAATTGTTTTATGAATAAATTTTGCGGGGTAGAAAAGCGATATTCTCAGCGATACATTTTCATTTCTTTGCCACAGTGAAAATAATCAATACGAACGTTGGATGGAAAAAGAATGAAATGAAATCGAAGAAAGAAATTAATTTTAACGTTTCTCCCATATACATTACATATACGTAGGTCGACAAAGGGAAATAAAAATGTGATTTCAACTTTGTACAAAATAACAGGAAAAACTGTCGAGTCAAAACGTCCTATTGAATTTTATTGGGTTTTCGCACAATGGCGGACTTATACGTATTTTTCAGACAAATGCTGACTGATATTACTTACATATATATATATATACAAAAAACGGCAACAACAAAATAATATCGCATCGAATGCCTTCGGTCTGTGGACAAATACACTTTCAGCGAAAATATTCCATGTTTAATATTATTTTAATGAAAATATTATCGCGTAAATTGACGGCTCGGGCTATCTGGGTCAGAGAATTCTTGGCTTCGAATATACATATATATGTATACGTAGGGAGAGTGTTCAAGTCCTGTGGGACGATCGCATTCGTATATGAAATTCCATAGTATATCTATAAATGGCGAGAAATGTGTAATATTCGAGAATAGAGTTGAAAGTCGATATAATCCCATATCAAAAATATATAAATAATTATTTGGCATTATATTATATTGTAAACGTTTGTTAATGTGAAAGATTAAACCTGGACTCATTTCACACTAGATTGAACTGAAATGTGCGCACGGATACAATTTTAGATCAAATTTAAACCGGCCCAGATACACGGGAAAACCGGAATTCGAACAAAATTCGACGCCAGCCTCGATTTTTATTAATTCAACTCGGTATCAGTCGGCACTTTCGTCGGTTTTTAAAGAATTTATATTAACAATCGGGGGTAATTTCTTCGCTTTTCCAATCATACTCGGAAAAACGTGAAAAATTAACTGGAGAGGAAAAACGGCGTTTGGCGAAAAACCCTCCCCGAGGGTTTGAGATAACACTTTATTAGAGCAGTTGGCCTGAAACTTTAATTTTCCACTTACAATGCCCTGAAAAGATAATGAAAATTGCTAAAAGCTACAAAAAGTCCATTTTTTAAATTAAAACACATATATTTCGCGAATATCCCATCCAATTTCGTCGGTTTAAAGGCCGCCACCCATTCTGCACACAATTAATCGCAATATACCATAAATTAAAATAATATTATATTTAAAATTGTATTATTATCGTAATAATGCATGAATTTTATTTAAAGAGTTTGCTATAAACTCCCCTTTACAGAATTGGCACGAAACGTTGCAAGTTTTTGCAATTTTCACGACACTACATTAAAGATGAGTCAGAGTCTAAGATGGCGGTGTCGTTGAACTTGGGCATGGGGATGGGGTGGTTGGTTTGCTTTTCCGATCGCAAACCACCCCCAACCCATCCAACCAATGACCTTTGTGTCTGAAGTTTCAACTATGCATGCGAATATCACCGCGAATAATAATAAATCAATCGTTCCGGTGGCAAAATATACGACGAGATGTGCACAAATCAAATCATGGGGATCAGTTGTGGAAAACGTGCTGGCTGTATCATTTATTTTCTGGATCGATAAATGGCTTTACATTGTAAAACAGTAGCCTGGAGACGGATGACCTATTTCACTGGACGTTGTAAATAATAAAAAAAAATTAAATTGAAATTGAACTACAAACACTACAAATTTAAAGCTTGGAAATTTCTACGAAAACCACTCAAACGTTTTATAAAATGAAAATGTTGTGTATATTTTTATTAAATATAATAAAATAAGCTTTCAATAAAAATTCTATGAAAATTATGTAATAAATAATAAATAACACATTATTTTTATCAATAATGAAAAAAATATATATTCAGAGTATATTGTGTTTGATGGATTCGTAAATATCTCGTAAAACCAGTAATATTATTGATATAAATCGAATGAAATATATTATTATAATACAAAATTAATATAAAGGTCAGCTTAACTATTATTTTTTGCTGAATAAAAAATTAATATAATATTATTTTACAATTCAGTTAGACAATTGTACCAAAATAATATTTTTAATAATCACTCGATATTTCGGTGCACAAAAATTGAGGAAAGATATTTCGATGATACAAATCTTTTAAATTTCCTGTACCCATTCATTTTGTTAAATGTGCCGGTATTTTTTTTTACTAATATTTGATGTAATACTAATTTTCCATTCGAGTTGAATAAATTTTCTTCATTTTTATCATCGTCAATAATGTGAAAGAGAGCTTTTGTGTCAACAAATCGATTTTGCTCAGCCTATTTTAAAAGGCTGCGATGCTATTTTTATTCTTTGTGGTATCAATGACCTCACTTTTTATAATACTGCGCAATGAATATTTTTAAAATTATTTATTATAATATTCGTTTAGCTAGAAGCAATCTTTTAAATAATAAAAAAATAGCTGACCATTCAAATTATATTTTTTAAGAATTGTAGACGAAAAAAGATAATAGTAATTTTAAGGTATTGTAAATATTTACACGAAGCATTGTTTGAAGTCGGTTTTACATTTTAATTAAACAAATAATAAAAGAAATCCGCTGATTCCTTCCCTCCATTTTTATAATTGCGACGGAAAAGCTTTCAAGACGTGAGAAAGCCTATCAACCGCAGCCATCGCGTTCTCAGCTAAAAATCCTATAGCGAGGGATCGGCTTTATACATACACAGCTTCTGTGTATATACATAAATATATTTTCTTTCATCGAAAAAAAATAAGACCTCCATTTTCTCGGATGTCAACCCTGTCTATGAGTGATTGGCACCCCTATTGATTTGATACAAAATCCGGCCCTATTTTACCCCGGTTTTGTTACACGCCTGCGAAATTTACATCCGAGAGATATACCCTAGTCCAAATTATAATAAATTCAAATGAAAGTCGAACACTTTTGTTATCTGCTATCGTAAAAGCTGATTTATTCGAGTTTCTGCAAAATTTCGCCTTTATGATAAGCAGTCGCTATCGCGCTCAAGTTGCTAGAAATAATATTGGAGATGCTGCCGACGAGGTGGGCCTAGGCGTAATTTCGCTCGAGATGTATGCTCGCGGAATTATTTCTGGCGAGAAATAAATTTAATACTTTGCGAAATGTATAATGTATTAAGGTGCCGATTGCCGATATATTCGCAGGGGGGATTATGTAAATCTACGGCGGGAGCTTGTTCCCCATTTAAATTTACTAATAATGTGATAAGATCGATGCTGAAAAGTTGTGACGGCTGCCGAAAATAAAAAGCTCGCGCTTTCGCCGCCTTCGATTTTTGTGTCAAATTATGGCGACATGAGTAGGATTGATCTGACGTTTGAAATTTTAAAACAAAGCTCGGTAAATATGACATGCAAAACCGATAAAGTTTACGGGCTCGTGTTCACTTTGGCATACATTAAATATTAATATTATAAAAATGGCCCAACATTCAACTTTTATTCAATCATAATTAATTCAATAAACACACATTTCAATCAATCGCGTGTTTTCAAATCAAATGTTATTGATTTTATCAACAGTCGAGACAAATTAAATAAAATCATTGCTCGATTATAAACATTTTACTATGCAATATTTCTGAAATTCGAATATTAATTTAAAAATAAATATATTTTTTTATATGTAAAAGCTTTCTTACGAGTTACGAATTAATCGTGTTAAAATGGTATCTTGACCATAAAAAAAATCATAAAGAAAATCGCTTGAAAAACACATGAAACCTATAAAAAATGAGTCATGCTTGATTAAAGAATTGCATATATTTAGAATTTTGATTCCAAGTTTGACATTTATTTTTTGTACCCTGATATGATGTACATAATTGATGCTTATTTTATTGTTGACTGTAGAAAAAGTTTCAGTTGTTTCAGTAAGCTCGACGATTATTCTTGTGAAATAAATGAAAGCCGTAGCCTAAAACAATACCAATATTTTGCTTTAGCTTAGGTTTTTGTTGGAAAGAGACCTCTGCAATTTCTTCTTATTTCTGAAGATGAAAAAAATCGTTAAGGAATGACGTTTTGTCAACATTAAGTAAATAAGATGAAATTGCTGGAAGTGCTAAACGCTATACGGACAATTGCGTTCAAAAAGCGCTGGGAAGATCGGAAAAGATTTATTTATGAAATAATATATTCGATGAATTAGAAGGGTACAAAATTATTATTGTTAAATATACTAATATAAGAGTTATCGAAAAATATAAAAAATATTTTGGAGGTAATTAATTTATTATCTAAAACCATTTTTTTAACCTAGCTGATCTCAATTAATACTTTTACCATAAATCCTACATGTAATAAACTTTTAGTGTTATTCTGAAAAAGTCTAAAGTATAACTATTATAAATAATTATTGTCCTTTTCTTGGAAAAGTGAAAATCGTGAAATAACAAAAAAAATTAAAACAACTATATTGGCTGCTATTGCCACGGGCGCGATGTCTTTTCTTGCTCGCATCCGGTACGATGTATCTACCAGATCATGATTAACTGTTTTATATTTTTAGAATAGTCCATTTTTTTTTAAGACAACATAGAAGCGCTCTAAAAGAAATGATTGTGGTATATTATTCATTTTAAATATGACGCTTCGGATGACGCTAATTGTTTTAAAGCCGCCGTGATATATTTTTCATAAAAAGAAGTGTTATCGAATCAGTTTGAAAACTATTAAAATAAACTTATTTAAATATTATTTTGGTATAAAATATATAATATATAAAAGAACAATATTACTTAGAATATTCCCCTTCGTAATTTAGTATGAAATAACATTTTATTATACGAAAAAAAAAAACGTAATGGTCATATAAATCTGTGATAGTACATAAAAGGGAATACCCGATGAATCATAATCCTACACGATTCAGCAATTGAAACACGAGACGAATCTCTTCACGTCTTACTCAACAAAAAGCTTCATCGTGAAAATATACCCACTCGTGTACACACACGTTATCCTGTACCAGAAAAATAATTAAATCTAGTGCACAAGGATACGTGCAGAATTAATCGTTTAAACTCTGAAACGTGAAAGGAATTCGGCCCGTAATCAAAGGCACCCTATTCCCAGCACACGCTTCTTTCACTCCGCGTTTTTCAGCAATCATAAAACAGTGTCCATTAATGCAGGCTTTCAGCAACAAGGGAGGCCTGCTCTATTTATAGTACTTTGGTCGGGAGCTACACCTGTCATACGTGGGGGACCACTCGCACTGACACCCATTGAACCAAATTGATTTTACCTGAAAGCGTGTTCCTTTGAGAGCCTCTATTGCCGGTGTACATGACGGAAAGAATACATTAGCGAACGTATTTATGGAGCAAATTTTAAAGTAGAAAGGATGTGTGCGTGCGAAAGAGTTAAAAAAAATGTCTTAAAAAAATAGATCCTTTTAATTAAAATACAGGATATAATTACATTAAAATCTATAAGCTCTACATTTATTTTTAAGACATTACCTCCTGTGTCTTATTTTATACGTAAATATTGAACAACGCTAAAGAGCTGAAAATAGAATTTAATATTATACGGAGAGATCAGTAAAAATGATATATTGGGGAAACGATGGTTATGAAAACGATGAATGTGGAATTATTTAACATTTCTTATGTAAGGACTATAATAAAACGATGAATGCTAGAACGATAGTTTGAATATAGCGTGAATTTGTTTCCTTTGCTTATTACTTTTCGGGCCCTTTGAGAATACTTTCAGAGGAAAACGTCTTTGAGACGCGATCGAAGATGAAAACTACTGAAACGACTATTTTAAAGCAAACAGATATGAAAACTCCAAGTTTATTTTAACCAAGATCGAATAATGCTTGGTATTATATTTTATAAAAATAATTGTTATATAAATATACCTCAAATTACACTTCAGCAGATAACGTTAAGCAAAATTAGAGATTAAATACCATATTATTAAAATATGATATCAATATCAATCTGCTAAGGATGTTCTTTTTTTAGATTTTTTTACATTTCATCTCGGAAACGTGAAATGTGTTTTCACAAAGGCAAGTACTTCTTAATATAGATGTATATCCAGATTGCTTGAGAGAAGACCATAATTAATGCTGGGAAAATATTTGTAGAAGTCTGATGTTAAATTGTTTTTTTCAATTTTTTTGTATATTATAATAATACATACGGCAGATTTAAAAAAAATCATAAAAACAATAGGTAAAAAGCTTTTTATTTTAATGTCAAATAAATTTAAACATATTAAGCGTGCAAATTTAAACATATTTGCTGCTTTTCTTGTTTATTTAAAATTGTTCGGAAATAAATTAAAAGTCACGGTCAGGAACCTTAGGCATTTCAAGTCAAGATATTGATAATTATTCTAAGAATACAATTTTTTATTAACTATATGCTTAGTAATTTGATCGATATTTTGGATTTTTTAACTAATCAATATGATACATAAATGATAACGCTCTCGGCGATGTCTCGCCGTAGACTAAGCTCTGGCAGCATGTGTCACTCGCACTCGGTACATCGTACAGGATGCAAGCGAGAAAAAACATCGCATGCTTGGCAACAGCAGCGAATATTGTTATAATACTTATTCTGTAATCTTTTTTAGAAAAAAAAACAAAAAATTAGTAATTAATGGTATACTATTCCAAAAACATACAAAAGGTGAACGTTTTTTGACGATGATGGCCCAGGCAAACCAAATTCGATTACAGTCATTGTTTTATTTCTTCTTGGAATGGTGTAGAAGACCCACTTCTCATGCCTAGTAACTATCTAAGAAACAAATTAGTTTCATATTTAGACAGTAAAGATAAAAAGATGATTATTTATTGTTTAAATACCTTCGGAGAAAGATCGCACAACACCTAAATTCTATATCGATTTCATTTCCTTGCCCTATAAAAATTATCCCTTAACTGTTATGTGGACAATTCCTTCATTGTTTTGTGTGGATCGGACTCCACTGATGCATTTACCGTGTCATCGTCATTTTTAAGTGGTCTCCCTTGTTTTGGTTTGTCTTTTCAACCACTTTCACTACTTTTAAACTTTAGGAACTTTATATAGCACTGTCAAAGATTCGATATGTCTCCATTAATATTTTAGATAGTCTAGGTGTCTTCTAATAATTTTAATCATTAATGAAAAAAAACAGGATAACATATCGTAATCGTGTCTTTTTAATCTCGAGGCGTTGAACTTTTTATTATGGGCTAAAAAAACAAAAATTTGAATAACAGAGCATTAAAACGATATTAATAGTTTTGTGTTGGCTAAATGTCAATAAAAAAATGCATTTTTTCCATTTTTTTTATAAAAATATCAGTTATTGTAAGTTGCACGAATTTATATTTCTAATTTTTAAAATATCTTTACTTGCAGACCTAATAAAAAATTCAGCGAGCCGGATTTGTCCCGCATGCCAGAGTTTTCCGACCTCTGACACACAGCAATGTGTACAAAAAATGAGAAATACATAATGTTGTATGTATGTGTGTATTAGATAAGGCAGCGTTTTGCGATGATGATGATGATGATCACGATATTTATGAAAATAGCAACACTCTGCCGTTATTTGATCGATGTTGCCTAATTCATAATTCAGGTACAGAAGTTTCGCCGACAATTTACAATAATTACATTGAAATTCCGTAACATGGCGGAGAGGGTGGCCTGAAAAGTTTTCGTCCCTCGAACTTGTGCGCTTTAGTTTCAACGTAATATCGTGACCGCTGTTAATATTTGATACATTCTGTCATAATGTTCCAAACAATACGGCAAAAACAAATATATAGAGGGAATAATGTGGGCCAATGTGCGGTCAGAGATTGGCAAAATTCAAAATGGCGGACGCGGTGGCCGTAAGCGCTACAAGTACGGCTATCATAATAAAAAAATTAATAACATGTCAAGCGAAATTATTTAAAAAATATAAAATATATATATATTTGGGGAAATAAAATCGTGTATTTTTCATGCGTGTATCGAAACAAAGGGGGGAAAGGATTGAATGTTAATAGAGTAAAATGGGGTCAGTATAAGAAATAGACAATTTTTTTGTTCCAGCCAAATCACAAAAAGATCTGACAAAGAGTAATGTTTAAGTGGATTTCAGGCCATTAAATATCTACGTAAGAGATAAAATAAAAGGGGGAAAAAAGTTTAATCGGGGGCAGAGGTCAAATATAGACTTTCCCTTTTATACTTAATAACGTTGCATATATCTACATATAAATCTATTTTAAAAAAAATATTAGCTTTCTTCCTTCGTCTTCGATTGAGTTTAATTCGTTTTCACTTATCGAAACACGATCTTTGGCGATTTTCCAAAGCAATTTGTGGGAAATTCAATAGAACAAAAATTGTTATATGAAATAATATATTGCTTTCTATTATAATACCACAAAAGATTTTCTATTGAGACCCTCGAAATAGCATGTAAACGATTTCAACACGTGGAACTATTACAAAACGTGAACAGGTAATATTTTATAATAAAAAAAACACATTTGTGATACCCAGGTGCAAGAATATAGCATATGTTCCTGAGATATTTGAGAAACTTTTGATTTGTGGCATTGTGCTGTACAAACATATTTTTTCCATAGAAAGTCTATGTCTATTGTTGGAAATAAGAAAAGAAAACGTAGCAGGAAGGTCGATAACAGCCCGATTTTTAAATAATTTTATTCAAAATAATTAAAAATATATTTATATTACATATTAAATACGCTCGTATATATTTTTAAATATGAAAGCTCGCCCTTAAAATGATTCTCCACCCCCGGCTTTACGGCTCGCTTCTCTCACCTTAAGGAAACCTCTCGGGGCTTTGCCGGTTTTGGTTCAAAATTTAATGAAAATCGGCAAAACGAAAATGTTTAAATTAAAAATTTCACAAAAACAACAAGTAAAAATTGATTAATCGCAATTGTAATATATATTATTTACGTAATGATCCTCGAATTTCCACATTGCGCCAAATCCTTTCGCCATATTTATATCCCGGGGGGTTGTTCCGAAATGTAAAGCCGGCCTCCCACCTGAAATATAAAGCTGGCATCATTATATGACGTCAATAAATAATGAGTCGTTTACATATTAAGCATATTATTACGACGTGAACGATACGTCTTGTCGGAAAATTATTATACGTGAATAATTAAAAATATCGTTACTGGTGTAATTAGTCGCGGAATATTAAGATTTTGTTGCTGCATAAAATATGCAATATTTAAAGACGCAATAGATTAGTACTAAGCTTAGCCTGGTGTCTTATTTTTGACATTTATCATGGCATTTATAAATAAAAATCTAAATGACATTAAAAAAAATACAATATATGGCAGGGGAATCATGAATTACGTATATTAGGTTTACTTAAAATAAATCTTATTACTAAATTATTAACAATAATAATAAATTATTATCAATAATTTATAAAAATCCTTCAGTTAAATAATACTTATTGATTTTAATAATATAACATTAATCTTTAACACTCGGTAGGCCAGACGTATTAGCACAATTTTTTTATTTATTTTATTATTCGGATATCATGTCAGATTTAACCCTATAGATACTTCTTATTCATTTTTCCAATGAATATCTCTATTAATAAATTTGTACAAAAATATAACAAGAGTAACTCATAGTTTCAAATAAAATCTCTTTTGTGAAATAATTCTTCATCCATAAAAAAGAATTTATATTTTAATGCTGAAAGATTAGTTTTCGGTTTTTTTTTATAAAAATTGTATATTTATCTAATACTTATTTAAATCACCTCTAACACAATGTTTATTATTATTTATTTAGTTTTAAAAATAGTAATTAAATTAAATAAGCCAGCCGTGCAGATGTTTGGTATTATTTTTCCTAATAATTATTTTAATATAAATCATGCATGTCACATACTTATCGTATTTGTCTAAGACTTTTGTAAAAGTCTAAAGAATGAATATTATAAATAATCATTGATCTGTATTGTCCGCAATTGCAAAATAAAATAAAAACAACAATGTGCCAAGTGCGAGTGAAACGTATACTATTGACACGTGCCGCGAGAATTTGGCAGTCGGTGTGTTATTTACACGGCATCTTAATTGGTAGATAATATTCATCAAATTTTGAATATCTTGGATTACTGTTTTATAAAAAAATCAAGATGTTGATAAAGGCTCCATCAATATATTGACCCCCATCGCACGACGCGGTTTCGAGCCGCCGTGACGGATCGGTCAAATAGCTAAATATTTTTGACCTAAAAATAAATCTTAGAATCCTGATTATTCGCTCTTAGATTTAATTTAATTTTGACGAATGATTTATGGAAAATATTATCTATTAAAAATGAATACAAACATATTCTTTCGGATAAATCTAGGTGTATCAATATTTTTTTTCAGAAAACTCATGAAATCTCCCTATGTAATTAAATTAGAAAAATAATTTATAATTCCTTTAAAAAGTAGATTAATCTTAAAAACAATATTCAAGGATAAACCTTTAAGCTGACATTTCATTTCGGTAAACGTTTAAGTATTCCAACAATTTATATAAAAAATTAAAGCCACACGCTATAATGGAGAAGAAGTACTTCAGACGATTTTTTCCTAGAAATCAGTGCGACTTAAAAAAATGCTATATCATAATTAAAAGCTCTAATTTATAATTAGACTATTAAATTAAAAATTAATTTATATAAAAAAGTCAATTTATTTAATAGATTATCATAAAAAAATAATTTACACGTTTTTTTTTGTGTTTTTTAATCAAAATCTTTTACACGAAAATAAAATTAGAGAGAATGTGCTTATTCACGAGTGAGGGCCAAAGGCCAATGTCTAATTTCCTGACACGATTATGAAATTTGGGGCTTTGCGTTAATTGAAAATCTATGGAAACTGTCGCACGGCTCCAATTTCTATGCTTTTGACATCAAACGGGACTGCATATTAATGTGGAGCCTTCCGGAAATAATTGAAATCGCGTGTGTAGGGATTTCCGCAGCTTTTGTATGAGACGCGTGTGTGTACACAAATTATTTCTAAACCTCAAGTTTTAGTCGGTTGCGAACTTCGTTTCCTATTATAATACATACACACGTGCGCGGATGAAGTTGCGTTGTTGAGATAATGGTATTGGTGGGCTCGGGGACTATAATGAATTTTGACTTTAAATATATGTACGCACGTACCTGTGTATGTGACTGTCAGAGGCTGATACATTGGTATCGTGTTGGCAACATCAAATATTGCCACAATGTACCTTGTGCACGTTTATATAATTTTCCGTGGAAAAACTTCCCCATCCGCCACTTTGACAACCGGTGAACTTTACTAAGTGCCATATTTCCCATTTAACCGATACGCTTCAACTTTCTAATAACTTTTTCCTATGCTATCTCCCATCAACTCCACGGTGTTATCTTGTGTTTGTATCAGTTCGTCATTTTAACGGACAGTGTAAGTGTCGCTAGAAATATATTTTTATTAAAAATATCTGGCACAACTCCAAATATTGTGACATTAAAATATTGCAAATCGAATGTCTAACAAAACGATCTAACTCTTTTTAATAAATCCATCTTTTCTCAAGTCCAAAAGTTTTTTTAAGTCATAAATCATGACTTTAATTAAAGGTCTATTTTCATCATTTCATATGTTTTTATTTATTATCAATCCGACTTATTGAAAAAATCATACAATTGTTTTTAAGTTGAATAAACTACTCATTTTTCTATACGTTAAAAATTATGGGATTTATCGTGGATTGATTTTGATTTTGAATCATTTTTTGGATTTAATCATTTTATTTATCTTATATTTTCTGATCTGTGATTCATTATAACTACATATTAGTAGCTAAAATAATATAAAAAAAATTAAATATGATTATAAATTTTCGACCGAGGAAAATAAAATTTTAACACATGAACAAAAAAATTAATAACTCTCTTATTAATCAAGATATTGTGCCTAAAATTTAACTATTTAAACCTCAACATTTACTGGATAGTAAATGAAAAAAAAGGATTTATATCTCATAGCAGGGGTCACCAAACATTTAGTAGAACAACATGGTTTGAACATGGTCTTTTGAATATTTATATAGAAAGCTTGTGTGTGAAATTTCAAGGTCATTAGCTCTTAGATCACTGGGATAAGCCAGGCTTTTATATTTACAAAAGCGGTTTTTATAGCTCTGAATGTTGAGTAACGACATAAATAAAAGAGAACAATTACGATATGACATCAGTAAGAATTTCTTCGTCAAAAATTAAACTAAGTATCCTACCGATTAGAAAATATTTGAAAAAACAAAAAAGTTTTAATAGATACATCAGATCAAAGCGTATAGTATCGGCTTATGAAAAAACAACAGATTATAACAGTGTAATAAATAAATAAATTTCTTAATAGTGTTCATTTTGCAATAAATATTAAACAATATTTGAACAAGAACAAGAGGCAAGAACTTAACAAGAGCCATAACATATTTTGAATAAATGGTTTATTATGCAATTGCCGCATTTGCTCAAAATCTCAAGGTCTGTAAAACAAATGGTTTTGCTAAAACAATCAAATTTCTATTAAAAAAAATATATTAATAAAAACAAAACGTTGTAAAAGTTAAAACCGATCAAACGCGTAGTGTCAGATAACGTGTGATATGCGCGCCCCGGACATACGTAAAAACGCTTTTTACGTGAAATCCACGGCCCCCGTAGGCAATGTGTTGAAAATCATACGCGGATTAAATAGAAAAGAGATGCCATCTCCCTTTTCTAATAATTAATGGAGCCGCTTACGTAAGGAGAGCAAATAAATTATAAATTGTTGAAAATGTCTAAATATTGCCAACAATGATTTTATTATTAGTATTATTATATTTCAAACAACCATATAAGGTCTAATTATTCATTTCATCCAACGATTTTTAATTTTATTTTTTTTAATATGATTATTCCGACAAATTTTAATTAACTTAATGTATACAGTTATTTTTTCAAATAATAAATTCTAGTTAAGTAATATTATTGTTGTTGTAACACGTTTTTGCTCAAAGTTAAATGTGTTGTATTATTTTAATAATGTTTCGCCAGGTATTTAAGATAAAATATTCCCCGTTTATCCACACTAATGCATTTTAATCTCAACAATCCACATAGCTTGTATTAAAAAAAATACCATAAAACTAAAAACAAAATATTTACAGTGGAACGTGAGCCTCATGGCGGCTATTAGCGCTTGGTGTTTCAAACTGGATTAACAGTTTTTCATCATTTCCAACCCAAGAACGGTCTGAAAAAATTGCGGCCCAAGTTTTTAAAACGTATTTAAAACTTTTCACTTCATCTGGGAGCGTAGAGCTTAGAGTTTTCCATTCCTAAGCGTCAAGCCTTGAGGCTGCTAACGAAATCCAACTCGAAACTTTTCCTCAGATAATGCACAATGCAAGCGGAAAACGTACATCTATGTGTATCGGCTTGCTTTCTGCTTTTCCGGGGAAATTTTCTCAGATCAGTTTGAAACGTAAATTTTGCAATGCGCAACTTTACTGTGAATTTTCTTGCTTAATTCCCTTCCAAATTGAGTTGAATGGTATGTCCATCGGATACTCAAATATATAATAAAGCGACTGTTTTCGTTATAATTGGAGTATCGCTCTTCGTCACGCGATGCTAAGATACAATATCTCTTGTATGGTAGGGCTCTTTCATTTCTTTTGATTTCTTAAACAAAAGGCGACTAATTCCATTTAGACTACTTTTCCACTGATGGGTTTTCGTTTTTGTCCTCAGAGCTCTCAGAGCCATACAATGCATTAGTCTATATATTTTTTATTTCACCGAAACAATAGCGACCCATTTCCTCGAAGTCTCATTTCTAATTATCACAATAATTGATACGTATCTTTTACACTGATCTATAGTTTCCTCTTTAATAATAATAGTACTTTGTTATATTTTTACATACTGTATTCTATGGAGAATAGTATAAATAATGCAAACATTGGTCCCTAAAGAGAAATTCCTTTTTTTTCTGAAGCAAAACGCAAAAAATATAATATATAAAATATATTACATCCTTATTTATGACTCCCTTTACTTAGGGCATAAACCCTGTGCACATAAATAATTTACCTTTTTATCATGCAATTTTATATTAAAAAAGTGTATAAAATTACTTTAAATATTTATCGCCGGTGTAATTCCATTATCTTCCCCGTTTTTATTAAAAAAATGCTTAATAAACGAATTTAGATAATTCGAATACACAAATCTAAATTATTTATTACTATATATATTTTTTTTAATAACTGAACGTTTAATTATTAAAAATAATTGAATAAAAACTCATAAATATCAACTATGAGTGCATTTAGTCATAAATTAAGTCAAATATGTATGATTTTTTTAAAATATAATTACTTAGACTTTGGATTGATTGTTAGATTGTCGCCTCCGTACATTTAACAAAATAATAAATAGATTCTTCTATTATAATACCATCAATATCACACAGAAAATAAACATCCAATGTTAAGAAATTTCTTATTTCTTCAAGATTGAGCTATTTATTACTTATGTGTTTAAAAAAAGATTTTTTTAGTGTTACGAAAAAGCAAAATTCAACTTGATCTGTAAAATCCCATTAAACATTTCCTAGGTTAATTACATTAATAGGTTACTCTATGCTTTGTGGAATAAAAAGGTATTAATTATCTTTGTAATTATTATTTTAATATATTAGGAAATAAATTTATTGTACTTTCTTAAACAAAGATTCTAGTTTTTAACCGATCCGTCAAGGCGGCTGAAAATCAGAGACCCCAAGCATTTTAAGTAAAGATGTTGACGAATTCTTCATCAATATTCTAAGAATAAAGAAGAGTTGTTTGGGAATAATGTAAGAGTCACGGCGGCTCGAAAACAATCATTTCAAGTCAAGTATTTTTCATGTATTCTTCATCAATATCTGGAGATTTTTTTTAATTTAAAAATTATTCTAAGAATCAAAATAGTTATTCATTATATGCTTGGTAATTTAATCGATATTTTAAATTTTTAACTAATCACACCGCAGACAGAGCTCTTGAAACATGTGTCACCCGCACTTGGCACATCGTACCAGATGCGAGCGAAAAAAACATCGCGCCCGTGGCAACAGGAGCGAATATTTTGTTATTTTTAATTTATTTTCGCAATTGCGGATCATAAAAGTCGATGATTATTTATAATATTTTTTCATTAGACTCTTTTAGATAAATAGAAGTTTTCGATATGTAAGATTTATATTAAACAAGAAAAATCAATAAACTGGGGTTTCCATAAGTTTAAAATGATTTTTAAAAACTCTTTCCTTATTTTTTAAATTAAGTTTTCCAACTAAATGATTTAAAATATGCCAGATATTGTTAAAAAATAATTTAAAATTGCTCTACAAATGTAGCGTTTATTATTCAAAGTTTAAATATTATTTTTTAGTTACGTTAAGTTTCTGTATCAAAAAAAAAATTGAAATTAAAATTTAGCTTGAAAAATATTATTCAGTAATTATAGGGTTAAAAAAGTATATATGTTAACTGCCATTAAAAAAAGCGTGACCTAAATATATCAAATTTTATAATTAAAAATTCACATAATTTTATTTCGTATACATATTATTGAGGTAAGCAATCGTATACGTAACATATGGTATATGAATAAAATATGTTTTTTTTTTGGTTCATTATTACGAAATAATTTAATAGGGTTTTATGAAAGTTTTATGAAATTTCACTGTATGATATTTGATTTTTTTTTCTAAATATAATTGAGCATAAAATAAAAATAAAATCAGCGTGTTCGATACGAAAACCCTTGAAATGGTTCTTAAAATTAACGAGGCATTTTTCGAGTGGTATTATACATTACTAGGATCAATTAGCGTCCGATTAGTAATTTTTTAATCCAATTGAACGAAAAATAAAACACTCGTAGCGCTCTCTTAAGTTTGAAACAATTTATTAGCCGTCGGATGAGCCGGCTGGATGGAGTTTACATTTTTTTTTCTTCATTATTCCTCTAATAACAACTCACTGTTGTAGGGGTTTACCGATATCTGATAACTCGGTCGGCGAAGGCGAAGTTTTCCATTTTTGCCTTGGGAAAATCCGCAATTTTAATATCGCCGAGAACCGAAAACACTTAATTTGTACAGCTCGAGGGGCGCAACATAATTCTTGTTGTTCAACAACAAAAACAAGAGCAGTTAATTTCACCGTCGTGTACGGTCGACTCACTTTTGATTAACGTCCTCAGTTTTAATTTTTTTTCTGTTCTCCTTCCTTCCACTCCTGTTACCAGCGACTCTCTGTAAACCCAATTCTGTGCGGTTGAGTGTTATGTGGTGTTGCTTTTTTGCCGGCATTAGTATACATATATATATATATGTGTATGTGAACAACGTAGGCTTAGTAATGGGCCACTGGATTATGATCTAAAATTTTTGATATATGTTCTCGATGGTATGTGGCGTAAAAGTGTGGAGCTATAATAACATAATCCTGTTATAATAATTTAGATATTAGCGTGCGTTTTAGATTTATCACTTAAAAGGGAAAATACATCATTTACGTTATAATAATAATAGGATTATTTTAGTAATACCTGTGTATTTTAATAGCATTAACGGCTGTATTATCAAAAGTGTTCATTAAATGGTTCATAAAAATGATTTATCAGAAAATAATAAAATTATGCCGAATTTTGGCAGCTTTTTCCAAAGGGACAATAACAAATTTCGATTCATGTCAATTATTGTTTCGTTTTTTTTATTATTAGTATTTTCATATACAATTTGGCAATAATGCTAATCGATACTTGAATTAAATTAAATTGTTTCATTCTTGTAAGATAATAAAATTTCCGCGTTGTTTTATCGTATTTTTTCTGAAATATACAAAGCGAATAAGATCTTAAGCTTAAAGCTATACGCTTGCTATGTCTTTAAAATAAATTGAAATATCGAATAACAAATAATTTCAATTAAACATATTCATTTTCCATAATCAATTATATGTTTGTAACTTTGTCGATTTGATATATTTATTTAAGCTATATAAAGTGCAAAGAAGTATATATTTTGCTTTATAACTTAAATATATATGATTTAAATTAACATATTCAGGGGAGACTCGTCCTTAGGGGCAACCGGGGCAATGCCCCACACACATTTCTCCTGACAAAAATATAATAATTAGCTTAAATATGCGAACAGAACCTTATTCGTATATGTTTGCCCATTCTTGTATCCGCCCTGGTCATCTGATCGCCAGCTTTTACGTGAATGATTGTTAGTGTTTTTCTAGGTAGTGAAGGTAAAGTGAAAAGTTCCGTATTACCGTATACAGAAGGTCGCATTTCGTTTGCTGCGTAAAGCTCTCTTTGGGGCAGACCTGTATATGGCCCAATGGTCTATACCAGTGT
>JAGXCT010034891.1:0-27756 GCA_022495035.1 Philopotamus ludificatus
ACCGGCCTATGGTGATCGGGAACATCATAGCATATAATTCGGCTTCCGGCTGATTGAGAGTTAAGCAGACAAGGAATACTATTGATTCATATATTATTTAACCCATCCGTCACGGCGGCTCGAAAACAATCGCGTCGTCCGAAGGGGGGCTCTCAGGGACCCCAAGCATTTCAAGGCAAAATATTGATTAATTTCTAATCGTTTTTTTTTAAATGGATTATTCTAGTATAAAAATAGTTATTCATGATATGCTTCACAATTTGGTGAATATTTTAGATTTTTTAACTAATCAATAAAATGAATATTGCTGTTTATATATATATTTCTGCAATTGTAAACAAATATTATTTATAATATTTATTCATTAGACTTTTTTAAACAAATACAAAATGACATGTAGGTTTTATATTAAAAGAGTTATTCGAGAAGAATAAAAAAATTGGGGTATCCAATATACCCCTTCGGCACAGCTAGGCTAAGAGATTTTAGATAGTCCAGTAATGGTTCCCTTCGCTGCCAGGATTCTTCTTCTCTACGAGGTTCTCTACTACAATAAAATCGAATATTTCCATATATATATCTTTAAAAATAAAGGATTTATGTGGATATTGAACATATTCTTCAATGTATCAAAACGACCATGTTTTTGGGCCATATAAAATAATCCGTAAGCAAAAAGTCATTGACTAGTATTCCGATTATTTTATGAACAAACCTTGTATATTATATATTCCAATTTTCTCAACGCCCGTAGATTCCTTCTACGTCTCTCGCGATACTCTATTACTGTCTGAGTCGATTATCGAGCTCAGATGAATATTCCATATTACTTAAAATCAGAGATTGTATATTTATATATTTTTATTAGATCACCATTTTATTTATTACGATTAGAAATACTTATCTGATTCCATTTTTTTATTACTTTAAAATATTTCAATCGCCATCAACTCGATATCAGTCTCCTATGTTGCATTCCATTCATTCCCTACAGAAAGACGTTAAAAGTGAACCGATTTGATTAAATCTGTAATAGCATTTCTAAGAAACTCTCCTTAGCATTTTAATTTATTGGAACGTTTAAATTAAATTAATCTAATCTTGAATAATTTAGACAATAGAAAATTTATTCATACGCTCTTTTCAATGCATCAATAAATTCATTAGCATCGTGACGTATTTAGATATGAATAACTGCGTATATAGCTTTCGGATATGTGCATAGTCATACTGATTAGTAATTTCTTTGTTTATCTGAATATTTATTAAGCGATGTTAATTAAATAAATATGTGATGAGCTAAAAATAGGATTTTATGCAAAATAATTTATTATTCTTATTAAAGATTGCATCAACTAGCGTAGTGGAGCATTGTGACTTAGTTGTGATCTAAAATCCTAGATGTCTGAAGAGCCCTGATAATCAGATCACATAAATATCAAAAAATGTCCACTCGGATGTTATTTTATTAAATATTTGTTGAGAATCCATCTGTTTACCTTGACAGGGATACACGGTCTGTATTCTATATATTTTTTTTAATTTAACTCTATGCATGCGATAAACTGATAAGGAAGATGGATCCGCTCCTGCCAGCGATGGTGCACCATCGGTCCCGTGGCATATTTCATATTCACCCCGCGGCGGCGGCGGAGGGGTTCCGCCATCCCTTATTTTTGGCCGTAAGCAGAAATGTGCACCTCCATAAAGTTGTGTAAAAATACACGTGTATTTCGGCGTACACACAGGAAGTGCTTTCGTAAATCTGAGAGCTTTTGCATTTCGCTGACTCTGGAGATCCATTCCGTGTCCAATGTTCCGTACACTTCCGCACCTTTTTCGGTTATAAACAAACTTTGTGGAAACATAAACTCATGCGTCCTGACAGACCACCCTCGTGGGCCATTGATCGCGACGATCGGCCCGAGAGCCGTTTACGTTTTTAATTGTGAGGCCGCGGACCGGACAGTCTGCCGCCGCTGGCCCCGGGGCCCCCGATTTATGAATACTGCTTCCCCCCTTTTCGGTTACCCCGAAAATCTATGGCCTATTATTTCATTTTTAGCAGATTTTTGTACCAGAAATCCCCCTGGGAGGATTTGCGGAATTTTTAAAATGAATCTGTGAAAAAAATATTACTCGGTATTTAATCGTTGTTGCTTTTTTATAAGAATAGGGATGAGAATGAGGAATGGGCTTATGCATACACATATGTAAATGTATGTATGCGTATGTAACTGGATCTCTTCTTACGATAATATGAACATGAGTGAAAGCTCACAGCATCAATTACAGCCCGCGAGGAATCATTAAACCAAGTGATTTCGTATGGTTTTAATTTTCATTCATTCCTTTTTCAAATACTGATCTTTATTGGAGATGCCTCAACTCTTAAGAGCACCAAAAGAACAACAGTAAATGGCTGCGTCTTCCTGTGAGTCCAGTTGTGGCACTGTTTCCATTCGAACAAGTTTCCTCGTTGCCACTACTACCTTCGACGCACAGGAATGGTTAAGATGATGAGGAATACTATTGAGAAGTAAAACGATTGAAGTTACTATTCCGTACCGAAGTCATGTGAACCTAGCTCTATCTAGGATTATCAGATATCTGGTGTATCTTCCCTAGCTCGCACCTGGAAGGATTGGTATCAAGAAAATATATTCCTGTATACAGTGTCATCGTTTGACACTGGAGAAATATTAGTGTGAGTAACTCATTCCCCTTGCATCTTTAAAATCTGTATATGGGTGAATATATTCAAAACAAATATTACTCTATACTACGGTTATCTATCTCTGCTTGTATGCACTCTTTATAGGGCTCTAAGTTGTCGACGACTAATTTTAGACTTCTTTTAGATGTGCCATAGAAAATTTAACTACTAGATTAATGTGGCTTTCCTTATTAATTTGATGTCATTTCTGAACCTCCTTAACCGGTCCAGTTGCAAAATTTATAGAGCCACGACAGCTCCTTCTGTTTAATCGCCGTTCACTTTCTCCTGCATGAATGTCTCTAGAAAGCGATACTTCATTCTATTAAAAGTCCCCAAATGTCATTTTCAGCATTAGTATTTATATAAATCCCTTAAAAAACGAATAATTGAAGGAAGGATTGTGAATTCTTATGATAATCTATCTATAAAGAAGAAGAAATTTGGTTCAGAATATATTAAGTCATATTGATAGAAGATAAAATACTCTTTGTAGGATTGAGGTTATTGTCAACTCCATGAAGGAATACTTTCTAAGAAAAACTTCTAAAGGTCTTTGACTCATCAAATCTGGCACAAGATAAGATGAGTCAAAAACTGCATGGGGATTCATATCATCAATCAATAATAAATACAGTTAAGGCTCCTATAGCGCTCCCTGCTATGGAGCAGCATGTGCGGCAGTCCCTCCTATAGCCCCATCTTTTAAATATAACGATTTATTTATTTTTATGTTAAGGGCCTTCTAACCCGAAGCGGATCTTTGCCACCTGGAGGACACTACGCGGTCCTGGGGTATTTCTATCCACCTGAAGGTTAACTAGGCTCTTATTAGAACTAGATAATTTAAAATATTGGAAAGAAATAATGGTGATTTCGTTCAATTTACAAAATACAAGTAAAAAACCTAACCCCAAATTTTGTATAGGGTTCCTAGTCTTCTATAGAGTGGATTTCTATAGCGTGGTCCCCATCTCGATGCTATAGGGTTGACTGCATTATAAATAACTGGCAGTATTTTTAATATTTAGAAAACTCTATGCATATCAAACAAAATTACGATACGTAAACCTAATAAATTTATAATTCAATATTTTAGAATTATCGAAGAATATTTATAAGTTTTTCAATTTTGCTTTTATGAAAATTATCATTAATATTATTTGGCATTAATCCAAAATCTATATATTTTTATAATGCTTCAAATAAGCATATATCATCGTTTAAAATACCTGGGACCAGAATTTTATTTAAAAAAAAATTGTAGCTCGCATTCCCATACGCACGTACCCCTGAAGGAATGTTCAATATCGAAATCCCTACAACAGATACAGTAATTATAGACCTGTGATAGAATCATTCTATCACGATGTTCCAATAAACATTAATTCTAATGCGGAAAAGAATTCAAAATAAAATAAAATTTGTAAATCGCTCATAAATTTCATTCATGGCAACAATGTACAGGGTGATTCGAAAATAATAAAACAACAATGCGACTAATTTCTTCATCAATTAACTCGCATTAAGCAATCAGTATATTGTATACAAACATTATAATTAATAAGAGCCCGTATCGTACCGATTTAATGCAGCTGTCATTCGAGACGAGATTGAGAATGACAGATGAGGTTCGATAATTAGTACTGTGTTTTCTTCCAACTGTTAATATGAGAATATTGTTGGGATTGTGGATGTTATTCTGTTTGCCATTAAAATGGCAGTTGATATGCACGCATTATGTAAGCGGCATAAGGTCACCTTCTGCCCGGCTTCCCACACCACATTCCACATCTCCAAGACCGACGGTGGTGTGGTGTGGTGTGGTGATGTAGTGGTATAGGGGAATCTCCTGATTGCATTATGTTCTTATGTGTGTCTTGCTCCAATCTTCTACAAACATTAACGCAACTTCCACACACCCAGTGGGTTAACAAAAAAAAAAGGATCACGTGGGGCATCAGCTGATGTAAAAACAGCAGGCGAGGGGAGCACTGCGACGGTGCACGATGGATATATTATTTTTTATTAATTAAATAAATATTTTTAACTCTTCGGCGAATGGTAATTATATGTTAATTGTATAAAAACAGTGCTCCACAACCAGTGTATCGTATCCGATAATTTAAAAAATAATAAATTAATTAATATAAAATAATGTTTATGCATCGTACATCTCCAACATTGCTTATTAATTAATATTTATTTACACAGTACATGTAAATTAAATACACAATAATAAATTAATAACACATACTAAATTATAGACGTAAAGCATCTGATTGAGTCACTATTCTGATGTTAAGAAAGATGTCGGTATCTCAAAGCTTCTGATAACGGTCAGTTAATAAATAATATTATTGTGATTATAGATTCGTACGTATCTAACGTATATTAATAAATATTTTTTTATAAATTATTATAAGCGTTAAATGTATAATCCAGCCGCCTTTATAAAATATTTGACTCGAAAAATGTTTATTAAATGTTTTGGCTACGATGTCGTATTCGGCAATTTTCGCTTAACTAGCAAAATACGATATATCATATTTCGGCAGCCAAATGGGTAAATACACAATAATTATATATATACAAATTATAATTTTGATTAGAGTCAGTTCTCGAATTACAACTACTCGCATTAAAGACGAAAAAATAATTCATGATTCGATTATTTATTTTTTAACAACTTTATATAGACGTTGTCAATGAAGACATAATACAACTTTTCTGTTTTATGGAAATTATGTAAAGGAACACACAAACCAACGCTTGATTGCGACTGAGAAAGAACAGGATCAGGAATTACAGGAAAAAGTAATTAGACGAACGAAAAGAACTATCAAATACGTGCTAAAGACATGTCTTTAGCTTGTATATAGCCCCGACGAGTGATCTGAACCTGCATTACCGACGATTTTGACTTACGTCCAAGGAGACGGAAGAGAATCCTGTCCCAAGTCGAGAACTAATTTGGGTGTCCCATAAATATGTATACACTAGGGCCAATTACCTAAATTTACTACAAGAATCTGTTTTACCACACATTTGGGAGGACTTTAGTGAAGATGGTGAATTGTATTGCTAACAGGGCGGAACACCTCCACATTATCATCATGATATAAGAGCATATCGATGAGAATCTTACAAGCAGATGGTTTAAACGAGAATTTTTTGACGTTTGACCAACAGTGATAATTTAATATACACACAGTGAGGAAATTTTAATCTTTTGCTCAAAGCTGCGAAAAAATTGATGTTAGACCGAAAACTGAAAATATCCTCCAAGTAATGTAAAAAGGGCTCTACCTTAGACCACACCAAAGTCACATCATGCGGGGGCCGACTTGGTGAGCCAGGGGAAAGGAGGACCCCGCAAGATCGGAAGGGACCCCGCACCCGATCCGCATTTACACTTGCAGTAGGCTTTGGTTTCATGTCACGGAATGAGGAATCGGTTTCTTTTCCGCTACTCTCGCGCCCAGCACATCAAGGCTTGCGATTGGGCAGAATTATTTCCACTTCTACACACTCCATCCCTTACTCCAAAGTTAAGGTAGTTCCAATATGGCCCGCCGTTGCTATGCTATCAACAATTGCCATTGCAATTACGTCAGACATTGCATTCCCCTTTCATCATCTGAATAAAGGGGCTGACTGAGGGATCGGATTGCGGTCACCTGTTTAGGAAGCGCCGTTCATTTCCAGAGGATAAGCCGCGGTGACCTGCATGTCGTCTCGTGGGTGCTTCCCAGAGCCAGTCTGCTCTAGGGGGGCCCCCGACGACTCCTACCCTGTACTTACACCTAGCATCAAGAGGAGGTAGACCCAATGCTAGATTCCAAGAAGTGAAGTTATAAATGAAGAAAGCTGAACTTCGAGGCCTACGTTTTGGAGGCCAAAGGGTAATTCCGACACTGCCCTGAACTGACGCCATAATGAAGGACTTTTTCTCGTGCGGATACCTTAAAGATAAAGTCTGCGTCAGAAAAACGAGGACACTGGAAGAATTAAAATCCGCTATGAGTCGAGTGTTGTCACGTGCCAGTATCAGACGTGGCGATGATAGCGTTTTGTAGATTCTACGGAGCTATGAGGAGTCAGGCCGCTATCCAGGCCAATTCAGTGATGTGTGTGATACCGGAGGTGCCCGCAAATTAAATACGAATTGGCCCTAACCTCGTCTAATTATTATTGTTACAATCCACACGTGTCAGCTCGGCCCTCGGGCTTATGGCTGGCAACCTGACCCGTATTCGAAGATCTGAGATAACCTGGAGAACGTAAGTCACAATCATGACATCATGATTGAGACGGAGGTGTCCTCCAGGTGGCAAAGACCGGCTTCAGGATTAATACGCCACTTAAATAAATAAATAAATACATATTAAGCAATACTAAATGAAATGTTTTTCGAAGTGTATGAATCAATAGCTCACTGTTATCAGCAGTGTTTTGGCCAGAACGGTAACAATTTTGTGCATCTGCTGTATAAGGAAAAGTTATACATTTTATGTAGATTATTTTGCAATTTAAATATTAATAATATAGCTATAAATTAATTGTTCATAATTTTAATTAGAATTTATTATAATATAAACCCGCGCAGGGCTCGTTCTAGGGCCCAGCTGATTATACCTGTTCCCCTGAACGGCAAGGCTGGAGTGGTTTCTCCTCACAGCTGTGCGCACTCGAGTCCTCACGCACATGGCCGCGTTGCACTACAGGACGCATACAAATTATGCGTTTATATGCGCTTGTTTCAACTGCACATACAAGGGGAAACTGCCGTTTGATTCCCAAGACGGTCCTCCGTAAACGGTCTTAGAAGCTATACAGCTATCATTTGCGAGATAGACAGATACATCGATATGTTTTCCCACAGATTTTACCTAAAATCGATCAGTCCTTCGAAATGGGTCAGTCGATACTAAATACAGCTGTTGGGCGCCTGGCTCGCATCTGTGAGAGCGTACGCACAGCTCACCAACACACGCCAGGCCACAGCTGTTGGTCGCAGCTGTACCAGACTCACACACGACTCCGCCACTAAAAAAAGCAATACGTAAATAATTATAAATGCATCGAATCGTCTCGGAATAGATATAGCCGACACATCATAAGAGCAAGGCCGGTCGTAACGCGATCCCGACATACCGAATTCAAGCCAAAACGCTACAAATTGGACATAATTGTCCGAAATGCATGTATTACACACGTTTTATTGCCCGAAAGCAATAACCCTTTCGCATAAAATTACACCTTGTGCGCCATTTTTTTATTGCCAAAACAATACACGTGCATTTACGCGGCCCGCGGCCATAAAAATGGCACCAATTGCCGCGAATTTAACGTTTTATTACGCGCAGAACCCCCGATCGCCGAAATTATATCATTTTTTTTTATCATTTATCGGGGATTCGGTTTAATGAATTATTTTAGTGTCCTCCTGGCTTAATGGCCGGTCCTCCTGGGGCCAGGAGTCAGCTGATCGCCCCCAGGATCAATACCTGCGCCACCGGCTCGACGTCTTCCCCCTCACAAATAGACAATAGGCCCAAACCTGTCGTGGCCTTGAACATCTTCTCAGGACCCTCTCTGCATATCTCTATCTATGGTGGTGGATAGAAAAAATATATACGAAAAAAAAGCTTTCTCGGCAATGAAAGAATCCCGGTATCGGGAGATGGGGTTGGCTGCTGGAATGTATGAAAAAAATGGTCGCTCGGCAGACGCAAACCAGTTTCGTCATAATGTCGAAGAATATAAATCATCATTTCACCATATGAAACACTTATGGCCCCGTCTTTCACGGCAAATGGTGCACGTCAATACAATCCCGAATGAGGATCCGCATTGTCCACGGAATACCCTAATATTTTTTTGTTGTTATTGATCTGTCGCTCATCCGCGGC
Organism: Philopotamus ludificatus; assembly: GCA_022495035.1. Taxonomy (NCBI): domain Eukaryota; kingdom Metazoa; phylum Arthropoda; class Insecta; order Trichoptera; family Philopotamidae; genus Philopotamus; species Philopotamus ludificatus. The sequence continues at coordinate 8,632 of JAGXCT010034891.1, forward strand.
GGATCGAAAGCCGCTGGATGTCTCGGATGCTTCTGTAACGTCGAACTCGACCTTGGCTGAATGTGAGACTACATAATTTAATTCGCAGTCCCAAAGTTTTGGCCATATTTTTTCATCGCTAGACATTGGAATAATAGCCAGTGAAAGAAACGTTGAAATTATTTCTAGAGATGGTATTTGAATTAAAATACATTCGTAAAACTAAATTCCAACTTGAATATTCATTAGAATATGCACATATTTAATTTTTAAACTATCTGAATAAATACGCAACTTGTTATACGGCCGAGTTTTCTAGTTTTATTTTTTTCGGAATGTCTGCCGAATTATAATTATTATTGAGATAATGTTTATTTTTAACTAGTCTCATTTTGGGGCGGTTTCAAACTATAATATTATTCAATGTCTATGAAGAAAAAAATGTTTTCGTGTTATTGATTCATATACTGAACATGTGTTATATTCTGACACGAAGAATCGTTCCGTCTGAAAGTCACGAAATAAAGCCATACAAATGTTATGCACAAATTGTCTCTTCCATTGATGAAAATAATTTTCATACAGTGATAAATATAAAAACCAACGATTATTCATCGCTTTTTTTTATTCATCTTTTTATCATCCTTCACCAATCAGATTTTTTTTCTTTAAAACCAATCAGCTACTCTGATTAAATTTTATTGAACGACGAATTTGACGAACTTAAAACAATGCTTGAAAATTAATTTTACCACTCTCTCGATATACAACATTTTGTATTAACTAATCATAATAGTTTGATCAATAGTTGAGAAGAAAATTCAAAGCAAAAAAAAATATTGACGGCGATTAAATATATTTAATTATTTGTGGTAATACTTTCGATTTTATAAGCTTTTTGATAATTACAGAACGTATACTTTCAAATAGAGTCTATATTTTCTTAATTTTTTTTAATATCATCAGGGTTGACGTCACGACGGCTCAAAAACAACAGCGTCATCCGAAGGGGATATATCAGATACCCCAAGCATTTCTTATAAAAATGGATCATTCTAGGAAGAAAAATAGTTATTCATTGCTTATGCTTCATAGTTTAGATTTTTTAACTAATTAATATGACGAGTAAATAACTCGGCGATGTCCTGCAGCAAACTGAGCTCTCGCAGCACGTGTCACTCGCATTCAGCACATCGTACAGGGTGCAAGCGAGAAAAAACATCATCTCTCAGGGACTCCAAGCTTTTCAAGTCAAGTTATTAATAAATTCATCATTGTTTTTTTTTTAAATGGATTATTCTAAGTATAAAAATAGTTATTCGTAATATGCTTCATAATTTAGTCAATATTTTGGATTTTTTAACTAAATGACAACGCTGTCGCTAGCAGTATAAGCTCTCGCGTCAGCAATCACTCGCACTCGGTACATTGTACCGGATGTGAGCGAGAAAAAACATTGCGCCCCTGGCAACAGAAGCGAATATTGTTGTGTTTATTTTTTTGCAATTGCAGAAAATAAAGCACAATGATTTTTTATAATATTTATTCTTTAGACTTTTTAGACAATTATAAAAAGTTTGGGATGTGATCAAAATCATCATAGACATTACACTAATTTATAATGATAATTATGAAATTGTGTTATCAAACTGTCTTATATTTTATCAATATAATTGTGTATAAACTTTCCTAAATTCCTCTATTTATATGACTTTGCTTTGATTTTATGCAGTTAATTAAAATTAAATTTATGATAAGCTCAATTGTTATTACAATACTATTTTCTTCAAAAAAAAACTAAAATATATTAAAATATATATTTAGATTATAATTATAATTATAGTAAAATTTTAGAACAGCTGATTTAATATCTTTAATCACATATATTTTCATGTTATTGAGCCCACAAAAAAATAGAAAGGTTTAAAATATACTAGACTAGTGATTTATTGACATGTCTATACCATTTTTATGACGTATTATTTTTTAATTTTTTTTTTATGGTTGAAGACACATATTTGATTAATTAAATAAAACGGTTAAAATTCTAATTACTTTGGCACAGTATGACCCTCGGGATTATTGTGTTGTTTTTATTCTACTCCATATAACGAGTGAGGGAGAGTGTCGTCGCTATATTGGCGGGCAAACTTCAGGTTTTCCTTTTCAGGTTTTTTTCTCCCCGGCCCGTGTTTTCAAGCACAGAGCACGAACGAGCCGTTCCAGGAATACAAATAGGAAATGCTTGAATATTATCCCCGGGGATAGGAAATAATTGTGTTTGCTTGTGCGATTCCATAGCCGGAGACCGTGGGGGAAGTTGACTCTCATCAGCCAGCACCAGACATTCCTTGTTCCGATTATCATCTTCGTGCTGTGAAAATTTCTACTGTCTATAAATAGACGACGAGAGAGAGAGAGTCTGGCCCAACTTGTGTATTCAAATTTTGTGCAATTTCGGATAATGGGATGTGATAGTTGATGTGTATGCGGAAAATTGAGAAAATATCGCCACAATAATACATAATGATTCAATTGATTTTTCTACGTATTAAAATTATTATAAAATATATATTATGATCTTTGACCACAAGATGGGTGTGAGGTTGACGACCCCGTTCAAAGCCAATTGGCTAGAAATTCTTTTAGATCGAATATTCGGGTCATTGCACATTAAATACATAAATATGACTCTTAAGAAATCATAGAAATACTATTTTAGACACATGTATGTCTATAATCATAATAACATGAATTTCATTTAATTTATCAATTCTTACCCATCTTCATGCAGACTGGAGTCCTCCGCATTAGAAGAACTGTCAAAGTTATTAAACATATTAATTATTTATTACAGCTGTTCTGCTTCAATATTAGGTAAAATTATAATATCAAGTTATTTCAGACATCTTGTTATGTTTGTATGGAAAATTAGCTTGTATTTCAGCAGATTCATTAAAGTTTAATCACATACTCTAGTTTCATTGAACCACCGTCTTTATATGCGGCCAGTTGACCCTAGCTTTTGATACTCTGAAGCCTTTCTAGTATGCAAGGGTTCAACGAAGATGCCCCGTAGTAAACTTTGCTGGTCGCTTCTCTTTTGCCTCTATCGATTTTAGCTGTAACACAAACAGCAGGTAACACCTCATCTTTCTTCAGCAGTCCGTCTATCCTCCAGCACTATACCGGCGATGATATTTTTTTTGTGTTTACCCAGTAAACAAGTTTTTGTCGGGGCCCTCGTCCAGCCGCTCCGTGCACCGGCTTTGTTTTCTCAACAGAAATGGTTTATGTTTGTTTACCCAGAGCCCCGGAGTCGTCTCAGAGCTACATTTTAGGATATATGTGACCGAAAAAAAATTTTGAAAACGAAAAAAAAAATCACCGCGGCATTTCGGGGACAGGCTCCACTCGAGACAAGTGTTTTTTACTCGTCCGTGTCAACCGAATGCACTTCTGAAGGCAAATATTTTGTGTGTGGACAGGGCCTGTGCCAAAAACGTTTCGCTTGTAATCGTTTTCATAAAAAAATGCGATCCGACAATGAAATTAATATTATTTTTTTCGGCTGGGCTATGGTATGGATTTCACGACCAGTTCCGTCGCTGTTTGCCCTTCGTTAACACCTTCGACCAAAAATTATTATCGTACAACATCTGTGTGGTATCGTGATGGAATATATAAACACGTAGATAACACACGATAGTATCTCGGGAAAAAAATATAGTTAATTGACGATTCGGTGTTAAATTTTTTTTTTAATATATCCTGTAATAAAAATAATTTATTTATAAAATACTAATTTCGCTCAGTCGGACTTGCGTGAAGAGAATAACAGAAGAAATAAAAAAATAGGCATATACTAAAAAAACTAGTGAGATTAGTAGGTCTTGGTATAGCCGATAGCAGCTATCAGATCCGTTAATCATTACGATCGAGAGTGTGTTGAAGAATTTTTATATCTTGAATCTCTACTTACGAGTAACGGATATTGAGAAAAAACAGGGATATCAAAAAAGACAAAAAAACGATTAGTGCAAAGTCTGGTATTCTCAAATTTTACTTATAGCGTGGAAAAAGCTGGTCCATAAAGAAGAATATTAACACGTTGCGGTACGGAGGACTCGAAAACGCGTCCTCGCGGGCAACGTAGAAGTACGGGGGACGCGTTTTCGAGTCGTCGTTGGCGCTGATGTTAAACCAAAATCATTTATATTTCATTGATACGCAGACCACACTTTGAGAAGTTTTGAACTATTATTTTTTTTACATAGAGATAACCTTTCTGAACACAACAAATATACAATATTGCCGGTAACTTAAATGGTATCAGAGTTACATCGATTTATCTGAAGTACTTAACTTTTGCTAATAAAATGACGCCATTGAAATGTAGTGCTGGCGACGCCTGTTAAGAATGCCATGGACCGCTAAACGCACAAACGTTTCTGTCCTGGAAGAAATGGGAATGATAAAGATGACTCTCGACTAGAGGTGTCAAAAGGATTCTTAGATATTTCAGATATCTCACTAGAGGAAACGATAGCCTAGAGAAGCTCGTCGCGCTTGGTAACGCACAAGGAGGCAATGGAAGGTGTAGGGCGCCCATCCTCTGGAGCCCTCTTTAGACATGAGGGTGCCGACTCAAAAAGAAAGAGTAGGTCTTGATGACTAAGATAAAGGCTGCATCGTACGAATGGGAGGTATTCGCTGTTAAAAGCAAAAGAGTAGTTTTTGGGCAACTTGCTTTAGTAGATCGTTCTGTGTGAAGTCGAGAAGGATTAACGCATATCTGAGCAAATCTACAATCGTTTACATCTCTCTGTAGTCGCAAGTTGCAGTTTATTTAGGAAACCCTAATTTCTTAACGTTTCTATTCTGCATTCTACAAGGATTTGCTGAGAGAAGCTTTCCACCCCCTGATTCTACAGCAGCTGTGTCAACGAGCAGATTTGCTGTTCTGGCATAGCTTGGTCTAAACTTAAGTCTTCTAAGAGGGGGTTCAAATCCAAGCATAAAGTGTCTTGTATCCTGCGTTTAACAGGTTCGTTAAACCTCAGTTCTATTAAGTAAGTATCAACTGAAAACCATCACGGTTTCGACCTCAGTAGCTGAGGTGCGGAATACAAGAGATCCTGGAGAGCCACAATTAAGAAGATTCGTGTCAAAAATGGTCACGATCCTCAGACATGAGTGTGCCGTCTCAAAAAGAAGACGTAGGTCTCAGTGACTTATATGAATATACCACATCGTGCGAAAGGAAGATAATCTCTGTTAAAAGCAACTAATCTGGAGGACGTTACAGTGGAAGAGACTTAAACGGTGTACATGGAAGAAGTGGTCATTAAAGAAAATTAGGAAGCGAAACAGACGATTTCTAGCTAGTGACAAGCTGTATTCGAATACTGCGGATTAGATGGATCGAATCACCACCTTAAGACAGAAAAGTGTAGCCATGGAGGGCTACTGAAGGACTGAATGCTTCTCTGGACCTATAAGAGTTGTAAACGCCATAAATCAGCAGTGCTTGAAATATCAAATATAAGACGATCATTTGAAATGACTGTTCGTATCCAGTGGTAGATTATTCTTGATTTATCTTCGTCTTAAGATACATTGTTCGTGTTTAGACGTGTAGGTATTTACACGATCTTCTTAATTCTAAAGCCGATCCAGATGATCCGTAACCATGAGAACTTATTTTACCTAACCATCACTTGCAATGTGGAATGTAGATGTAGATGTGGCATGGCTTTATGACCTCAAGTGATTAATTTATGCCGTTTCAAGGTATCCTGAAATCATCATCTTGTTCCTTGTCCGCTAAAAGACATTGTCCATCGTTTTGGCTATTGCAGCTTTGTTACTTGCTGCCCTGATTAAGGATGTGGTACTTGGATGAGTCTTGGGACGGTTTGGATTTGGATGAAATGAATTCAGATATAATTAATGTACGAAGTATTTGATGCTGTATACATCTTCAGTCTAGATTTCTTGATCTGTAAGATTTATTGGTTTGATCTACCTTAGCAGCGATATAGATAATTTTCTTCTCCGCTACTCTGACCGTATAATAAGAAAATCAAGTATGACATCTTCTTTCATGCTTACTCCTTTTAGCTACTCATTCATCGCTTCTTTGAATACCAATTCCAAGTAAACATTAAATAGCATCGACGATAAATGCAGCTCCTTGACGAATATGGAATCGATTAGCTAGCTTCAATACAGTAGCTTGTTATAATATGAATATATAATTATTAAATAAATGATAAATTATTATACCTAGAATATATTAAGATACTTAGGTATGTGTTTTTTTTAAATATCCATCTCTCGCAAATGCGTTCCAGCAACGAAACTCGCCCTAGGCCCACGCGTCATACATCATCTTCAGACGCACAAAGGTTGGCCACGCCTGCCCTAAATCATGTCGTTAACCCCGCAGTTCAATACGAAAACTATTTTAATGCGATTTTAGTACATTTCTACGATGACCTATTGACCTTCTCGTGCACATTCTTCGATTGCCGCCTGGCCTTCACCTCCACGGATTCATTTTATTGCTCCGATCTTACACTAATCGATGGGATGAACACAATTTTTATTCGATTCGGCCATCGAGCAGTTCGACGGTAAACAGTTAAACGGAGACGAAATAAAATAAAAAGAAATGTTGTGTAAACAGTTTCGCATTACGTATGCAAAAAAAATGCGAGTCATTAGCGTCGTCGGCCGCAGATATCGAATAACCACACAACGAATATTTCTGGACCAGTTGCATTCGGGGATATTCGAATTTATTTATCGATTCCAAATGTCTCGGGAATAGCATGTGGCGTGTTCGAGTTCTGACATAATTGCGATCATATGCCACAGTTTTCTCGAAAAAAATATATAAATAAATAATTCGACGATATATGTCTTCCAAGATTCAGCTGTGATCCTGTGGCGATTCGGATGGCTCTCAAATGTTGGAATATCGAATAAAACAATATTTAAAAAACAATATATCTCATAAATTCTGATCACGCGTCTCAACTGATTTGTCCAAGTTATTGTAAATCGTTTAAAAATTAATGTTTTTTTTAAAAAAATCAAAATCATGGAATCAACGTGGAAGACAAGTTATAAAACTATAAAAAACCTGTCAAGTCATACCAAGATATGCAACATTTGGCGAATTCTTGAATGTTTCAAGAAGAGACATCTCTAACTTGCCTAACCCTTTAGCTGCCGGGATACGATATATCGTTTATGATATTATTGAGCAACAGTCGGATTGCAACAGCAGACATTATGGTGCCAATATTAAAGTTAATGTAGATGGTGCTCTAAAAAAGATCAGGATGACTAAAAAGTTATGGACATAAGATATCGAATGGAAAAAATATGTCAAGTATGTTGGATTCTAGTCGTCCCAACGGTTCTACCGGGACCCCGTTTTGTTTATTTTTAATCGAATAACTCTTTTAATATAAATCCTACATGTTACAAACTTTTTTTATTTGTCAAAAAAACTCTAAAATATAAATATTATAAATAATCGTTGTCATTTATTGTCTGATATTGCGGAAAAAAATTAAAATAACAATATTCGTTGTTGGTACCGGTGCTCGCATCCGGTACGATCGTCATCGTCAATGTCATCGTGTTATTTACGCGTCCTTTTGATTAGTTAAAAATCCAAAATATTGACCAAATTATGAATATATTTATAGTCGGAGTCGTAAAAAACGAGCGACTCCGACTCCTTTTTCGTTAAAATTTAAAAACATTTTTTTTTATAATAATTATTATAATGAATGTGTATTGTGCACGAATATTAAACTTGCAGGCGTGAATTGCAGGCAGAATGTGAATTTAATAGAATCAATGCTATTTTTAAGAATAAACGCAAATAATTAAAGTTTGATCTTGTTTTATTTTTATGACTAATAACATGAAAGAATTGGTTATATGTAGAGGTAGAAAAACAACCTGATAAAATTGAACTTTTTTGAGTCGGATTCGGAGTTGTGAATTCGGAGTCGTGGAGTCGGAGTCGGAGTCGGAGTCGTGTTGTTGGTAAACATCGGAGTCGGAGTCGGAGTCGGGAGTCGGAGTCGGAGTCGGAGTCGTGTTTTTTTTTAACGACTCCACAGCCCTGTTTAGAATAATCAAGAGTTGAAATGCTTGAGATCTTTGAGAGACCCCCCTCGGACGTCGCGGTTGTTGTCGAGCCGGGTTAAAAAATAGTCCATAAGCTACATCATTCACTTTTTTCGGGGTTATTCAAGTTTTTGAAGCATTTCTAAAATGCAATTTTTGGAATACCGTTATCTTCTTGATGTTGGCAAAACGTCGTCATTTCATATTTTATTATCGGCCCCCGATAAGAGTCCCGGAAGGTTCTGTGCTGCGAAAACGGAGGCTGAGACATATTTTTTAGACAAAAAAGTCACCGAGCACACAGAACCAGGGGCTCGAACCGTTTTTTTTTAATTTCGTTCCAGTTTAATTAAAAAAATATTTTTTCGTTTTTTTGGTCAGCTCCTAATGATTATTTTTTTGGTTTTTATTAGGACTTCAAATCGGAATTTTTCTTGGAATGAAAAACCGGAGCTGAACCGAAAAATATACTGTATATATATATATATAAATAAAAACACTTAATATTTGTTTAGATAATCACTCACAGCTGATCAGAAAGCTAAAAAAAACACTAATTTTTCAGAGAAAAACCCGGAACCGAACCAACATATTTTTTTAACAGATTTTGTCTCCTTAATGTTAGCAAAACATCGTCATAACTCTCATCATCGGATATAACTCTCAGGCGAAAGTTTTTCGAAAAAGTAAAAAAATCAACGGACAACCAATAATCCTTGAAACCATCATCTAATCACAGGGGGATATTTTCGACGAATACGGATGCCGTGGCATTAAACTAGTGATATTTTTGGATATAAATACTATCCATTTACACTATAATTTAAACAATTATCGCTCTCAAGAACGATTGCGATTATCTCTTGAATATTCTAAATATTATTGAATCGTAGCAGTATTTTTTTAAATGTAAAATCGTATATTTGAGAAGTGTCGATTGACACACATGAATTCTCATGGGGTGTCTGAGGTAGTATTTTTTTTTTCTAACACAAAGACCATAGAAGACGAGGAGTAGTCCATTAAATGTTCAGTTGCCCAAAACACCCTCAGACACAAAAAGTCAGGTATTCGACCTTCACACACGTACAATTTATTTTTATTTTTATAACCATTATATAACGCATCCTCGTTATCACTTTAAGATAATAATTCGGGAATATGGGAAAATCGAGTACTGCATACGCGTAACTAATGGGATAGCGTCTTGCACAATGACACGTATTAAGAGCTTTGTATGCCGAGAACTGTGTTTCCGATAAATCATTTTAGGATGCATGGGATATCCCCATGGTTTCCAGCGAAACCCCTGCTCGTTTCTCGGTAAAAACTACCTGATTTGTTTATATGCAGGAAAAAAAATGTGTACAAGCAATTTTTCAACTGGAAATATTTTTTTTTATCAACATAATCAGTTGATAGAGCGATTCAATATATATATTTTTTTCTTCGCCGGCATTGATAATTTGTATATGAATTATTTATGAAGTGTTTGATTTGAATATGGCGGCCACGTGGCTAATATTATCATAAGTGTAGGAAACAATCCATCATGTACTTGTGATTGATTTAATTTTGGATGACAGTCGCTCAGAGAAAATAATATATATATATTATTCAATAAAATAAGGAATTTGATACGCGTACATGTGCATTATGTGCATGTTCCTCCAGGTATACATAATCGCTCTTGTATGTATAACAAATGACAAATGCTCTTTTGAATGCCCATTGTTGAGATGCACAATGCCATCCCGAAGGTATATGTCAACATTTATTTATATATATTTTTTTGAGGCCTAAATATATTTATCCGAAGCCCTAAACTCGAGGCCTTATTATCGTTGCATGATTAAATACTTGCAAAAACTTGCGGAAAATTTTATCAATGAATAAACAGCCGATGAATAAATATTGAAATGTGCAATCAGACCTTTATCCTCCAGGTGTTCGTTGCGTATTTTAAATTAATAAAAAATGATAATAAATTATACATAGTTATCGTTCGTTAATTGACACGCTCGTGATTGATAAACAATTTGTTATCACGCGAAATAATGGAAAAAAAATAATGCAATAATTTGCACGCAAATGTTTATTAATCATTTGTAATGTGAGACGTATTTTTTTTCAATTATTTTTCTATGCAAAGAATATTAATTGTTTGCACACTCCGGTCATAGTTCTTTGAGATGTATGTAACAATCGTTAGCATAATGTGAATCAGGTGTGATTCATCTCGGTCAGTGTGATTTTTGGACGAGGAGCGTTATCGCACTTGATGAATCATTACTGTTAATTAATGATGATCGTTTTAGTTTTGCAAAGTGTGTCATAATATATTAATCACCGCATATAAAAATATATATTTTACCTCAAAATTTATATTAAAATATATTTTCTTTCGCTCTGTTACTATAATACATCTATTAATCTTAAATATCAGATTTGTATTTATCATTGAAACATTGGCATAAAAAATATATTGATATAACTGTTGCTTTATTTCGCACATCTTATTCAGAACAGAATTAATATATATTTTTCTAATCATCCGTGTTTATTTTTGTCGATTTTTAAAAACGTTGAATTGTTTTCAAATTAATATCCTTTTTACTATACTATAATTAAAGATAAGAAGATATATGTATTTAAATGATAGCATTGAATAAATTTGAAAACATAATGACTGTATTGTACGCATATATAATACAAAGAATAATAAAATTTAGAAAAAATGATGAATTGTGTATTCTATATTCGGATATTCAAATAATCATATACATAGTTGTAAATAATTGATAATTTTCAATTACATTGAGTTTGACTTATAAACACCTCGATGTACTTCAGTTTTTATCGAATATTCCCAGAAATGCGTCAAAATATGAGCCTTTGACTACAAGCTATAATAATTTTTGAAAAAAAAAATAAAACCAATATCCCAAAAATTCTACAGCCGATAGATCGATGGGTTATTGTTACCTTCAAAGTACATTATTTAATAATTACTTTTGCTTAAGGAATTTGTAGGACACGAGAAAGATCAGATATTAAAATAATTTTGGAAAAATAAATCGACAATGTCATATGGAATAAAATCTTTAAACGTTTTATTAACAATACGAATTTTAATAAATATTAGAAAGTAAAGGGGATTTTTTCGTACAATTTGCTAACTAACTTAATTTGGAAACTGACATTGTAGAGAAAAAAAATGTATGAGTTAAAAAAACTTGATAAACTTGACGGTTATAATAAAAATTAACCTCTGCAATCGCTGAAAAATCACAGGGGTCACCAATGGATATACGTAGCATCAGTGGCGGATGTTGACATTTTGTGGCCTAATGCTAATTACATTTCAGAGGCCCCAGAGGTAAAAAAAACATATTCTTAGTAACAAATGTAAATATCTAAAGAAAAAAAATACCATGCTATTAACTGTTTTCAACATTAGAGCCTGGGATATTATCTAATAGTTTCATCATAAGTAATTGATCTGCCTATGTCATTTACGATAGAAAAAATGGACAAATAATTCAGTCTCTCATCTCTTATAATCGATCGTTATTTTTTTTTTATAAATGTGGTTTTAGAGAAAGCTCTTTCAGCTTCACAACTTATTATCGGCATTGTTAAATAGATTTTTAGAATATCATACACACTTAGAAAAATGTATTTTTTCGGTTATATATTAAATTTATTATATTATATCTGGACATTTTAAACATTCGTTTTTATTCGAATTTATCCATAATTTAATATGTTCCTTGAACACCATAATGATCAGAGACGTATTTAATACTTCCTTCATCTTTGTATTTAAAAATGCTGTGCTTCCTGCAAACATTAAAAATTCAACTTTTTCGTAATACATAGTTCGTAAAGTTTCCCTCTTCAACTTAATTCTGATATTAAACAATTTAACAATACATTTACTATAGAAACAAGAAATTTATCTTGTCCTACAAATAAAGCTAAGCGCATAAAAGAAGCAAATAAAACTATACTCTTCTAAATCATCTACTGAGTAGCACAAATGATGAAAATACTCCCAAATACTTGTAAATATTTTATGTTTATCAATTATATTTACTAGATATTTTTTTTTACTTATATCATCGTAAATCAAAAACTGACTATATTACTATAAGTTTATATGCACAGTGTGAACATTACTAAGTCATATAATTTACGAACTCGTGCTATTGTTGATAACTGATTAATTCGATACCTAATAATAACTTAGTTTAGTTATGCATGGTTTAAATTTAAAAAATCCGAGATTAAACTCTAAAAAACAATAATTAGATTGATTATTGCTTATTATTAATTAACACGTGACACATTGATACCCCGGCGAGTGGCGCGGTGTCTATATGGCCAGGTTGTGCGGCGCACACGCCTGTGTGCGCCGCAATTTGGGGGCGAAAAAATAAAAATGTAAAATAATAATTTATTAATTTACAATGCATGCTATTTTAAGCACACCAGACGTACAGGGGCGCTAATTGAAGTTCTGCACACAGGCGCCGGACACTGTCGGCGAGCTACTGGTCCCAGCGATTAAGATAAGCAAGCCACGTTGAACAAGTAGAGAAGAGTGGCAGCTAAAATCGATTGACTAGGAAGATACAGTGAAAAAATGAACCTCATTAGGATAAAAAAACTTCAAGATTAGTTCTAGACGGGACGAGGCGGGGTCTAACGACAGCTGATCAGCTCCTTTTTTGAGATATAGGATTGAAGAAGTGGTTTCCTGGCAACAATTCGATACCTGATTATGTTCCCTTGAATATTCACTTCATAGAATATTCCGTAAGATCCATAACAGATTGTTTTGCCTACTAGCCGTAACCTTGTTTGTTATTATACGACAATCATTATTTATAAGCTCGTCTATCGATTCATTGCATTGAAATTAAAAGTTGATTGATACAGATTGCAAAAAATATTTTTTTATACGTACATTGAGTTGATTCATCGCTTTATAGCATTATAAAATATTATCAATGCGTTTTATTATAAATTTATAACATTTTTCTGAAAGCCAATGGACACGTAAATGTCCAATAATCGTTGTGTGGCAATAAATTTAATTCTTTGTTCTACGTAGTAGTAGCATGCACGTGACGCATACGACGTGATTCATTGCACCGCCTTCTACACATTATAAGAATATCGTTCAATAATTTTGCAACATGAAAATGTATAGCATTGCAAACATTTCGCAATACTTGATCCTTTGTCATATCAGATTTTCCATCTATGTATATTTTTTATAATGAAATAATTCACCATTAAAATTCCGAAGTTTTAGTTACCAGAATGGGAAACAGGGGCTTACGTAAGAAATCTCCAAAGTATTACGCAAACTGGCTATGAAATATTCAAACGGCAATTACCGAGGCACTGCATGCAAATCTACGTTTAATATTTGAGCCGATTCGCAAAGTTTTCATAGTTTTCAAGGTGACCAGACGTCTGAGAATATTAAATTCGGCTCAATTTTCGCATTTCTCCGATATCAAGATATCAGCATGGAGATGGCATAAATTCTGGAATTCAAGAAGCGGCGGCCCCCCCGGGCACAACGGGTTGTCTACCAAAGGTGACGACACCACTCTGAGAAAATTCCCAATTGATATTACATCGGGACCAGCGAATAAATCTATCTCCGGCGCGGTGTGGGATGGGCCGGCATCGGGGTAATCTGCTGAAAAAGTCAATTTCAATTTTCAGTATAAATTTCGGCGATAGAGATTGCTCGAGTCGGATTACTGGCGTTCGGTGTAATTAATCTTTGTGACGTGTTTATGTAGTCATGGCAATTTTAGACTCTGCGTATGATTGCTATATTATTGTGTGATGGAATACGACGGACTTAGTTCGTAATAAATATATTTTATATTTAAAACTAATTTATTTTATAAAAAATCCATAGATAATTCGAATTCGAGTTACAAATTATCTGGTTACTTAATATAATGCATTGCAAGATATAGAAGAACTGAAGAATGTTGATCACCAAGATACGTTTCGTTCCTTGATGATCAGTCTCCGAACTCTGTTGTACTACGTGTGGTCTACACTTGTATATGGTAGCGAGACATGGAGGTTACTGGTAGCGAACAATAACTGACTGGAGCTTTTGGTTGGAAATGTGGTTGAATAAATAATACAACCGCTCTTCACTTCTACACAGGGACCGGAAGCTTCTATACACCGTCAAACCCCGTAAAATTGAGCACTTTAGACTTATAATGTAATATAATGGCGTATCCGAATCATCGAAAAGCTGTCGTCAGATTGGACAGCCTTCCTGTCCCCGGAGGAAAGGAAGACCAAGGCTGAGGTGGTTGGATTGTGTACAGAGGGACACTGCATCATTGAAACTTATCAGAAGATAGAGCGATGTGGTGGCAGACCGGATAAAATGGAGAAGAGTGTTGGATGACGCCAGGGCTTTACAGTAGGACTGTTACTGTGCATTTTTGAACCAAAGTATCGCCTTCTGTAGATCATAATAAAGGAAAAATGGAAGGCAGACGGTGGGAGGGACGAGAGAAGCTATCGTGGCTCTGTAACATTTATAACTGGAAAGGATTGGGAGCTCCAGAATTGTGCGAAAACGGACAAGTCACCTGAATATTTCTGAAGATTAAGTTCCATTAATGAGATGACCACAATAATATAAGCCCAAAGAATCAATTACATCAGTTTTATTTAGAAAAAGTATAGAAGAGCTGATGATGAGAGTGACTCATTGATACTAAAATTACTAGGGAATTTTGGCATCTATGAGGAAATTCTTTCACTGGGTAAGGACCCAGTGAAAGAATTTTCTTCAGAGCGACGATTTTCCAGTCCCTCGGTGACCTGAAGCATTTTTCTTGGGTCAGCATTTTCCTTGGTCTCTTATAATAGCATATTTATTTGGTGATGTCTTTGTATATGACCCTTTCAGATCAGCCTTTGCGCCTTGATACATCTGATCATCATCCTCGTCGTCATTTTTGAATGGTTCGTATAATAATCAGAGTTTTTCTCTCGACGGTCTGAACAATCAGAAATTGATATAGAAAAACATAATATTTCTTAGAGATATACTTACCCAAAACTTAGATTGTTCATAATATGCTAGTATAGATTTCTTCGGTTGTTCAAAAATATTTTAATAGGAGAGAGTAACTCGCTTATTTTATTGACGTTAGATTAAATTCTAGTTGACATTAAT
Source organism: Philopotamus ludificatus (assembly GCA_022495035.1). Lineage (NCBI taxonomy): Eukaryota > Metazoa > Arthropoda > Insecta > Trichoptera > Philopotamidae > Philopotamus > Philopotamus ludificatus. The sequence goes on from JAGXCT010034891.1 coordinate 24,005, forward strand.
TTACAGATAGGTTTTAGCATCGTAGTAGTTCTTCGATCGAAAATTGTCATAATTATGCACTTCATATATGATTTACGAAGGACGAAGAAGATTTTTTTTCTTCGATTGTGTTAACATAATCTACATAAATAGATATTTCAATAATCAAAGTAAATCTAATTCAGAATTATACAATAAAATTGATTAAATTTAAGCATAATCTAGGATTATGCTTAAATTTAATCAATTTCTGGACTTTCTGGACTAGTCCAGAAAGTACAGTCAACCCTCCTATAACGTCAAGATAGCGACTATAATATAATGATAGTACTCATTATATTATTTTTACAAATTTATTAAAAGTGTTAATTATTGGAAAAATGACTAAGAAGCATCTATAGGGTTTGATCTGATATCCGATTGAAAAAAGACATTTTTTTTAACTAAATAAAACACTTTTGGGCCAATACGTCAGGCCTGCGTAGTGGAAAATGTTAAATGATTGTATTATTTTTAGTTTATTCATGCACGTATAATATCTTGTTTTCAACCAAAGGGCATAACCTATGTTTGGAAAGGCAAATTATTAGATATTTACGCAATACGTAGAAGAACGGCGCTTTAGAATTAGGCACTATAGAAGGGACTGTCGTACTCGCCACTCTATATCATGGAGCACTATAGGAGGGTTAACTTTATCTTCAGCAGAGGGATACAAGATTAAAGTTAAATATCCTTGTGCTAGAGATTGCAATTTAAAATGATATAATATTAATAACTAATAAAAAGTTTTCTGACGTAAGCAGCTGAAAACGGTGTATTTTATAATACAAGTCATTCTTTTACGATTGATGATTAAATGTTATTTTGATTTATTGATATATAAGAGAGCTGACTTTTTTATACGACTTTTAACCAGGAAAAGAAGGATTTAACGTCACAGACGGTTACTTTGGTCGACAGAAAGAGCAACCGACCAACACGTGGGCCTATCCCTCGAGATCGAACCCTCGTGAATGTGACGGGGGCTGCTCTCGCCCTCATGAATATTTAAAGACAAGTTTGACACTGCTCGTTATTTATTATTTCTGTTTGTCTTTCGCGTCGGAAATTATGGCATCCAGGTATTCAGGTGTGCCCTCGAATCTCTGACGACATACGGCCGTTAAAAATCGAATATTCAACATATTTTTTTGGCCTAAAATAAGCTCTGCGTATGTGTATCGCACTGTGTTATTCGTAATTTTTACAGCGTTTTTATTTGCGAAAAATTCTGAGAAAACGTAAGGGGTGGTCTCGGGCTGGTGGAAACATACGTTTCATCCCCGTGGGGTCGGTGGAATAGATGTGTCTAGGTCACGCCTTGAATTATATAGCCGAATGAAATATTGCCAAATTCCACATAATAAGACTTTTAACTTTTTTTTATTTCAAGGTAGAAAACATATTAAACGCGTTATTGCGTTATATTTATTATCGATTTGCCATATAAGCGGATATTTCATTTTGGATCTAGCTGAGTCCTTATGACACGATCATGGCGGATAACATAAAGGTCCAATTGCCTACAGGAACAATTTATGGAACCCATTTTATGATGCGTCATTCGGTTCGTCTTTTTTACGACTATTCACCTCGTCATTCCTGGTGCATACCTGCTCCCTTTCAAGGCCCGAGATCTTCAAGCATTCGAAAATATAATCGTATAGTCGTATCGTAAATATCTTATCTGTTGTGGTGGATTGGTCAGTTCTTTTGTGCGTAGTGACTTATGTGTGATGTTAAATCCGAAATAAATATTTAAAGATATAAGCAAGTGAAGATTTGCGACAAGATATTGATCTTTTTTTATCATAATGATCGTTTGCTTTTGATAAGATGCACCTTTATTTTAAGAGAATTTAACATTTACTTTTAATTAAAAGGCAGTTAAGGGGTCGGCAACCTTTTTTACTAAGAGGCCATTCAGCGGGCACCACAACCTGTAGCCCGCATTGCCGACACCTGCGTAGATTTATTGTATACAACGTTATGAAGATCGTATTTTGATACAAATTGATATTTAAATGTTATCATCTCAGTTCTTAAATATCGTCAAATAGTTTTGTTGATATTTAAAGAAATTTTAGCACAATAAATTAAACCACTTGACAAATTGTTAAACTGCTATATTAAACAAAAGTCTAGGGCTATAGAATTAAAAATAATGACAATACAACCACGCTATAGAAATCCGTATAATAGAAGACTAGGTATCTATACAAAATTTGGAGTTAAGTTTTTTTAATCGTATTTTGTATATGGAACGAAATAAATACATCAAACATTTTTTTATTCACAGATTCTAAATACCATTGTTCTATCTTTAGTCTTTTCAGGGCATTGGCCTTCATTTCGTATGGCAATGCAAAATTTAGCCTTTTGTAAAAAATGATGGACTGTAGGAGGGACTGTAACACACGTCGCTGAATAGCAAAGAGCTCTATAGAAGGGTTTACTATAATAGGTCTATTTTTTTTTAACTTTGATTAAAAAATATGTATTAGTTGTCCTTTTTATCTGCAATATGATGTGCCGAGTGCGAATGAAACGTACTTATGATACGTAAGCATTTCAAGTATTTTTTTTAAAAACGGATTATTCTAAGAATAAAAATAGTTATTCATGATATGCCTAATAATTTGGTCGATATTTTGGATTTTTTAACTAATCAATATTACGCGATTGGTGATGTCCCGCCGCAGAATGAGGACACGCCGCCGACTACCGACCGAGACCGTCTCGCGGAACATCGTACCAGATGCGAGCGAGAAAAAACATCGCTCCGGTGGTAACAGAAGCAAAACATTGTTTTTATATATTTTTTTAAGAGTTATCCGAGAAAAATCAAAAACTTGGGGTTCTAAATGGCGTGTATCGGCACTTTTAGGTTAATTATTGGGTTGTTCGGAAAGTCATTTCGTTTTTTCCCAACAGAGGACTTAATTGTATTTTTTCACAGCCAACTTAACACTTGAGCCGCATAATCATTATATATGTTGACAGCTGATATAGCAAGGCTTGCTTGTGAAAAAGTTTGATTGATTCAACGCAGTAGTTTTTGGTTGGTACCCTTTCAAAATGTGGAAAGTTAAGTTTTTTACTATCGAAAAGGTAAAAATACGGTTCAAGCAAGAAAATAATCATCCGATGAGTATGGAGAAGATGTATTATTGACAAAACGCCAGTGCCAAAACTGGTTTGCCAAATTTCGATCCGGAAATTTTGATGTTGAAGATGCATCACGTTCTGGAAGGCCAGCTGAAGCTGATGACGACACAATAAAGGCATTAATTGATGCAAACCGACGAATAACAATTCGTAAGATCGCTGAGAGACTAAATTTATCGAATTCAACCGTTCATGATCATTTTAAACGCCTAGGATTACTCTTTAAGCTCGACATATGCGTTCTTCATGTTCTTACGGAAATAAATTTGTGCCGTCGCGTTGAGGACTGTGATTTGCTTTTCAAACGGCAAGAAAATGATCAATTTTTAAAGCGCATCATCACTGGGGACGAGAAATGGGTTGTCTACAATAATGTTAAACTCAAGATATCATGGAGTAAAAAAGATGTACCGGCTCAAAGCACTTCGAAAGCTGATATTCATCAAAAAAGGTGATGCTATCTGATTGGTGGGATTTCAAAGGAATCGTTTTTTTTTTAGCTTCTTCTGGACAACACAACGATCAATTATGAAGTGTACTGTCATCAGCTGGACAAATTGAAT
>JAGXCT010034891.1:28095-54950 GCA_022495035.1 Philopotamus ludificatus
AATAAAATATTTATTCACTATAAGAAAATTGTCTTTCATTTTCATAAAAAAAAACGAAATTACTTTTCGAACAATTTGATAGTTTGGCGCGTGGTGCGACTGAAACGAAATATGTTAGAACGGATCGGCAACAAAGCGAATCTGTTAAGAGATATATTATTGATCTATGCTGAAAATTTTTCTTAATTGTAACATTCAAGTTATGTTCGAATTGACAGATATGCGCCACAACCTCCGGCCAATGTAAAGTCGCGAATTGATCCATTTTTCAATCCACAGTCGGATCGTTCGGAGATTAAAAAAAAAATGACCTTGAATGGATACATTTATATAACACCATTCGATGCCACGTAACACCACACATCGGAAGCGAAATATCCAACTCACACATCCACGTACGTACACGTGTGCAAGTCTCCACGAATAGAAGAAAGGTCCGCTTACCTGGGATGCCGTTGCGTTCATAAATAATGTCGGGTAGGATTTCTTCATCCCGACTATATTTTTTTCGACTTAAAAATTGTGTTAATAAAAGTGGGAGTGTGTACAGTGGGAGATAATTTTATCAAAACATCTCGTGGGATAAATATTTTACCGCGGCGAATCCATGATGGAATGCCCCGTGATCTTAGGGCGTTTAGAATATCTCGTGTTTTTATTTTAGTTTTATTTCGAGGAACTTATGAATTTATTGTCTCGGCTCCTCGTTGAGTTATGTGGATCATGACCAGATAATCGCCAGATATGTATTATTTTTTTTAAGTCTATACTTCGCTTTGCATTATAGAACGGATGGTGTGAGATATCCACTGTGGTTTATTCTATGCGGTTATCTCTGAAGCGTATCCCGCGTGCAAATATAAATTTATTTATTTCAGTTGTTGAATGTCAAATTTCAGATTATTCGCGTATATTTTTAGTATCTATTATATTAGCTGTCCGCTGAAAAAAATATCCGATATCTCTGATTCTGACACGTCTGACACCCGTCACAAAATTGGGCAGAATCAAATACGATTTTAACGAATCGGGACACAATACACCATACACCATACAGCTTCCGAAAAAAATAAATACGAAATCCGGCCCAGATAACAAAATAATAATTTCCGATCGAACGGACCGGCGTAACATTTTATTTTTCTTAATAAGTCGAATTGAATGTTTTTTTTTTTAAGAAAAAAAAGAGAAATGTCCCGCTGAAAGGAGAGGTCCCATTAGCACGCGCCACGCTGTGGCCAAAAGTGACCATAACAGTAAAATGATATTTATAGGTCCTATCTCGGGACCCAATATAAGCTTTCGGGGCCCCGGTGGTCTTGGCCTCCGAGGATAATAATGGGGGCCAGGGGATAATTTGTCGCCGTGATGATGGTATAAAAAAATAGACCGGAATGGTCATGGCGCTTAGTGTGAAATTAAGATTGTGACAACGAGGCGATTTACAAAAGGAAAATAAAAAAAAAAGAAAATGGAAAATGTCAGCGCGGACGAAGCGACGGGATGCTGGAAAGAGTGTTTACTTGTGTTCAGCGTTTGACGAAAACATTTATTGTTTATTGTTATACGCGTCGGAAGAATGAGGTTTCGCAACAAAATATAATAATTGGACTACCAAAAGTTCACACAATTACATACGTAATTTAAAATTAATATTTGTATTGTTATTACAATAATTTTATGATTAAAAATACTATATTAAATATAAGGCTTATATAAATAATGCATCCCTGAAAAATATGTGCATATGTATATCGGGTCTAACGGATTTCTCACCACAGAACCAGTATGCTATGGGAAGGAAAACCCTAAGCTGTTGACCGATAAGAGTCTAATTTCTATACTTTCGCTCCTCTTCCTTCTTTCTAGGTGATCCACTCTTAAAGAAGATTCTTCCCATGATGAAAGGATTAAGATTGAGCAACAAGGCCGATAATCACTTGCGACTTGTTATTAGTCGATAACCCCCAGAGAAGATAAGAACGAATACCTACGCAAACCCCCTGCTACTTAGCTGTACACAGTTGAGAGGGTAAAATCTGATACCTAGAGGGAAAACTCTCTACAAAAAACCGCATACTAAGACATACTAAGCTTGAGTCCTCGCAGTTTCGATACAAAAGGGGAGCCCTCACGTCACCTTTGAGATTCAGGTTCCTTTGACTTCGACTACCATTTGAGAATCTGGTAAGGCCCATACACCCATCGAGTGAGTGTTTCGTGGATGCCAAATGGAGATGTTAATAACTATGAAATCTTTACGTCGAAAGCTACATTTTGAAAGAATCCTTTAGAGAGGGGGATTTATAATTTGTCAAGCTAAGTTTGCTAGAACAATTACAAAGATAAATATATCTTCTAAAGTCTACGTCATCCATCAACGTCATCATCATCTGCCAGCTCACTCGTAGCTCAGCGTATGGGCCTTTCCAGGCTCTCGAATAGAAATCTTTGGGTTGCCTTCTCCTGGCCATTGTTGCTATTGGACTTGTATTTTTATTTGTTGGTATTGTATACTACCTTCCCCACTATACTTAAATAAGTAAAAGAAAGTTTATATTGCTATTTGTTTAGCATTGATCTTGTTGCGTAATAACAACCATATATGAAGTAGAGATCTATACTATTAAGGCGGTAGATAGATGAAATTGCATACTTTCAAGAAATGGGTTATGCTGAGGACAGAGGCTTGGTTAACTCCCAATGATGATAAATACAAGGAAATAGAAGCACGACTGTTCACAATGTACCTGGATAGCCATGATTCATCATATGATCAATTTGTTTCCTACTGCTGGGCGAAGACTTGAGTTGATTTCATTGACTTTCTAAATCCAGCTGTTCTCTGCGAGTTAGATGATCTAATAGATTCTTATCCGTTTACAGCTAACCCTTCTATAGCGCTACCTGCTTGCTATATAGCGGCTGTGCGGCAGTCCAAAGTTTGTATGCCTCATAGACTTCTTTTGGGTATTTTTATAGCGTAGTCACTATCTCGGCACTATAGGAGGGTTGACTGTATCGTACTGTTAGTATCTTCGCTGTCACAGCCCTTAACTTTTGTTCAATTCAACAGTTTAACAATTGGTCAATAGATTCTTTTTATGTCGAAGCTTAAGTTATCGCAAACAAGTATCTAAAACAATTTTAGCAGATTCTCTAAATAATTTGTGAGTATTAATAGATTCGATGGTGTAATTTGTGATGAAATTGTTTAATAAATAAGAGAACGAATGTAATAATTAATGGATCTTTGGATAATCTTAGAGGAGGATCATCCAGTCGAAGTCATTCTCTTGAAGTATTGCTGGCAATTTATTTTTATTTAATCTTTGATCACTTTGATCCGTGTATATGGTCCAACTCATCGACGTGAAATGAATCTACAAGATGGTGAATAAAAATTGAAAAACAATAATGTAATGAATTAATAAATAAATTGAAGTTTACGCGACGCCGCAAATAATTCTTCAATTTCTTAAATTATTATTTCATCATCCAGCGTGTGAGGTTGTGCCATTAGTGGGGCCAGTGCGGTGTGTTCGTCGATATGAAATATGCACCATAAAGGAGGAAACAGTTTCGGAGATAACAAGTAGAGCTTGTGTAGATAAAGGCTTCCCTCTATTTCCAGCTACACTAAACACTAAATAAACTCTCCCAGGAGGATGCCTCCGCAATCTTCTTTCTCTGGCAAAAGTTTATGAAGCATGAGTACAACGCCATACATATATCTGTATTGAATATTCATTCATGGCGTGATTACATTAAATTTTCATGTTCATATTCACGTGCGCGCTCAGCTGAAAATTGTTTAATATCGTGTTTTAGAACTTAGATTGGAAAATCATTTTTTTACAATCTCAAGACATGTCTAGAAATAAAATAAAAATTATATCTACACTCTCGGATGATTCTTTTCAAGGATTCGTCTAATAATAATAATTAAAAGATGGGGGGGGGGGGTCATAGTTGAATGGCAAAGTCGCCAACAACAAACCTATGCCTATTCGTTCATTGTGACCTCTTTCGAAACATTTTTCCCGTTGAAAAGAAAATAAATGTGATCCGCATGGCCTGGCAAGGCTTGCAAATCAGTGGTCCGTGGACGGTCAATACCGGAATGTTGGAAATTGAAACCGTGTAGAGATGAATAAATTGGGGATGTAAAAACTTTTTTGTGATTTATCCTTCTATTTATTTACGACATGTACGCTGAAAAAAATGGACGATGAAAAAAGGAATGCGGTCTGTTTTCATGATAAATAAAAAACCGAATGAATAACCCATGTTTATATTTGGAATTGTCCTTATTATCGCTGATAAAATCATAAAACTATTAACGCGTACCTCGCCACCTATATCCTCATTATTACATATATTTTTTAAATATGTGTTTTCAATATATATTTTTTTTATATTTTATTGCTCACAACACATCATTGTTAGGTGTGGGTTGAAATATTGGCACTAAATTTGATATATCGTTGGCACAGCGGGCAAAGTGCCATTTTACATGTTCAACTTATATTAAATAACCACTGCCATCATAAACACTGGGCGAGGATGGGATGGATAGTTTCCTAGAGCCGATGAATTCCAGGAAATTGGCACTGTTGCAATCAATAAAAATAAGTACAGCTTCGATTGCATTATTGAGATAAATTATATTAGTCACATTGTATTGAAAGGTCGTTATCCTAATTTTTAATTAATATTCGCAAAAAAATCGGTTAATACCTTCAAGATGTGGTTGATGTTGGAGAAGGAACTTTTGCTTCCAATTAATCGATTTCCAATATAATCTCATTGTAAGGTCCTAATAAAGAGATTTTTTTCTGTTTATGTTATGTCCAGATAACGAAAAAAAAATCAGCGCAAATAAAGATTGAAGACAGAACTCTGTGTTTGTGGAATTCCATTGTTGTTACCACGCAGATCTTATCTATGCCTTTTAAGAGTAATTTTGCATTTGTAAATATTATTATTAAACATTATTTGTTAGCAACGATAACGAAGCTGTAGCTTATTCTAACTTAGCGCTTATCTCGAATTATTTATTTATTTATTTAAAGACAATGCATGGTTAGCATTACAGAGCGATCCAATTCCACGGATAATAAATTGTTATATAAATAGTTACACAAAACTTATCAAAAGGAAAAAAAATATGTGTAGATATGGGGAATAAGCTCGGGTAAAGTCCAAAATCCCTCATGTAGAGATATCTTTAGAATTTCTTCGGGATTTTCTCTAGTTTGAGGATATTCGAAGCATTATAAGGCGGCCAGATAATAGATCCTGATTCGAGCCAGCTCCGAACCAATGTATCTTTTAGCACTCGCATAACTAAGGTGCTATGTATGTGATGAGAATTTCTCAAGACTAGGCCCAACGTTCTTGATGATCTCATAAACACGTCCGATAGATAAATTACGATAAACTAAATTTTAACTTAGAATCAAACAATATACCCAGATCTTTTACAGACGATTGCGTAGGAACGTTCCCAAGAGTGTAATTAAAATTGATGGGCTCCTTTAATCTAGAAAATGTCATAGTTTGACATTTTCCAGCACTTAATGGAAGGCGATTTAATATGGCCTATGCAAGCAAAAAATTGTGTACAACTGCAGCGAAAAGGCATCACCTATTGATGTAATTGCTTTAAATAGTCTTAAATCATCTACGAAGAGTGAGAAATTACAAGAAAGGACATGCTGTATGTCGTTTAAAAACGAATAATAATGGTTCTAAATTGGAACCCTGTTTCCTCCCTTAAAAAAGTGGAAAAATATTTTAAGAGATTGACAGAAAATTCAAAATTATCTAATTTAGCAATAAGTCTAATGTGATCGACTAAATACAATATAAATTTTAAGTCAAGATATTGATAAATTCTACATCAATGTTTTGACTTCTTTAAAAAAAATGATTATTCCAAAAAAAAAATTGTTATTTATAATTTGGTCGATATTTTGGATCTTTTAACTAATCAATATGACGCGTAAATGACAAGCGCACTCGACGATGTCCCGTTGCAGACTGAGGACACCCCGCTGACTACCGACGACCGCTAAATTCTTAAAAATGATTTCTGTCGCACTCGACACAACTTACCGGATGCGAGTGAGTGGCAACATCAGCGAATATTGTTGTTTTTATTGATTTTTTTGCAATTGCAGACAATAGAGGACAATGGTTTATTCTTTGAACTTTTTTGACAAATACAAAATTATTATGACTTGTAGGATTTGTATTAAAAGAGAAATTTATTTCAGAAAAATCAATAAACTTGGGCTACCCTAGGCACGGCTAGGTTAAAGAGTGGTTTAATAAAATATTAATATATAGCCTAATTTAACTAATTGTATAGTAATTAAGAAAGTTTCTGATTAAAATACATATTTTTAGCATAATCCCAATTAAATAGCAAAATAAAAAAAACATCGTCGTCGTTTATAGGAATATATATTTTTTTAAATATTAATATATGTTCTATGGATCTCATAGACAATAAAGCTTGACTAATCTATTGACGAAAGAGTATTCAAAATATTTCTTTAATCCTCTTCTATATTCAAAACCTTATTCAAAAATTATTCAATGTCATCATCTCAATGTATCGGGTTCTGCCCATTTTACTTTTCATCTGATTTTTTTAGTATGAGTTTCAGTTTTTAAATGTATTTTGTGTTGACCACGAAGGGAATTTCTATAATATTTTTTTTTTTAATATAAATAAGATTTAACTCAACTAGGGATTTCTATGCGTATCGTTTAAATTTATTATTGATATATGCGTTTTTCAGTTTTTTAGTATTTTTTATTCTTTCAATATATGTAGTAATACTCTGTGTAGTGTATTTTCTATTTCATATACATATATCTTAGTTTTAGGATGAAACTATGATTATTACATATTCACCCCTAGACCGGTGGAAACCACCGTGTGCACTCTGCTAGTGCAGACAACCCCTTTTTGCTCACCTGGTCTCCCAGTGACACAATCCATGCGAGGCTGCGCTTAATAATTCATCTTGCTAAATTCTGGATTACGTTCCTGTGAACTTGACCGGATTAGTTCCCGGGAACCCGGCATTACGTGCCGGAGAAGGTTGTCCCGATGTGACGTCGGGCAATAATTCCGCGGCAGTGAATAATTCACGAGTTTAGCGGATGCGCTTGCACCATCCTTTTGCCATAGTCGCACCTACATTAATATGATTAAGCGGCGGATTTGTATGGGGGGCGGAGTCCCCTGTCCCACGGGCCCCCGCGCCTAATCCATTTGCATGTAAGTGCACTAATCCGCAGTCTGGATCCTCCTACAAATCAACGTAGGGGGTGCCGTCGGTACGATTCCGGAGAGGGTCTTGCTGACGAGTCATTCTTAAAATCTAATATGGCTGAGAGGTAACGATGTGTACGCGGAGCGAGGCAATACCTGGAGAGCTCTGCTCTGGATGCTCTCAATATAATTAAGAGGTGATGGGCAAAAAGTTTGCTATATAAGAAATGTTAATAGTCACAGTTCGTATGATTAAATTTTCAACATTCAAATGGAGGAAAAATATATTTTCATATATTATTATATACGTGTCTATTGAAAATGTATTATGTATGCGAAAATATATATATTATTTATATTTATTAATCTGATCAGTAGTGCAAGAGCACTGTCTGCTTATTAGCGCTGCTGGCGTGTATGGGACAGATGCGGGTCGGTAGCGGAGTGCGGGGGGGGAGGAGTCTCGCCGCTAAGCGCCATGTCGCGCTGCAACTCGATGCAGTCATACTGACTCACTGTAGCGAAGTCATACACTCTCACAGCTTCTTTGAGTCACAATATTAATACTTTTTATTTATATTTTTATGTATTTATTTATTTATTTAAAGACAATGCGTGATTGGCATTACAGAATGACCCAGTTCGCCAATCACGCATAACACATAATAATACATGAGAAAATATATATTACATAGCAAATGTATATATTACATAACGAAAATATATATTACAAACCTATATTACAATAAATTGAAGAAAAAAAAATTATAATATTTCATATAGGATATCAACAAAGCAGCTATATTTGACATCGAATATATCCATATTCAGCCAAATGGTTGAACAGTAATAAGCTCTGGCTACCGGAGGTTCTTGAGTGGGCAGCCTGTCCTCGCATTTGGCGGAAGAAGAAGCACACGCGAACGAGCTCGATGGTACTGAGGTGGCGCCCATATAGACAACTCGCACAGTACAAACGGGTTATGGACTGCGCCAACCAACAGCTTGAAAAAGTGCTTTGCCAAGTAAATCGATCTTCTTTTCTCAAGGGTTACATACCCCAGGCAGCCCTGCACCCATGCGCTAGGGTATAAACGTGGGTAGAATCCAAACTCCCTCATATAGAGATACCTAAGAAATTTCTTCTGTATCTTCTCTAATCTGATGGAGTTCGAGGCGTCATAAGGCGCCCATATAATGGAACCTGATTCGAGCAAGCTCCGAACCAATGCATCGTATAGCACTCGTATGACTAAGGTGCTACTTATGTGATGAGAATTTCTCAGGAATGAAGCCCAACTTATTCTTGACAGTCTCATACACGTCCGATACATGTAAACTAAATTTTAACTTAGAATCAAACAAAATGCAGATCTTTAACAGACGATTGCTTAGAGTTACGCTCCAAGACTGTAATTAAAGATGATGAGCTCTTTTGATCTAGAAAATGACATTTTTTGACACTTTCCAATGCTTAATGGAAGACGATTTAGTATTGACCAATTGCGCAAAGAATCAATGTCCAGCTGCAACGAGAGGGCATCTTCTACCTAAGTAATTGATCAGAAATATTTTAAGTCGTCTGCGAAAAGTGAGGAATTTACATTGAAGGACACTATAGATATCATTGCTAAAATAAAATAAATGTAAGATTCCTAGAATTTGGTCGGAATACCGGAAGGTGTATTGTATGTATACGACGTTTTGGGAGTCGTATTTCACATATTGTTCCTCTCTGAAGGTAACTCGAGGAAAATCGTGCGAGATTGTCCGAGAATCCAAAACTATCTTATTTAGAAATATGTCGAGTAGCGTCGACTTTATCAAACGCCTTTCCAAAGTCGTTATAAATAACGTCGACTAGATCCTCTTATCCAGTGCATTAGGCACATAGTTTGAATAGCTAAGCAGACTAGTTACTGTTGAGCGTCCAAGTCGGAATCAATGCTGTTCATCGATAATTCTACATTCAATATGGTTAAATATGTAGTTATGCAGAATCATCTCAAACAACTTAGCGAGTCAGATAGAACAGCACTGGTCTGTAATTGGCGACATTCGACTTATCTCCTTTTAAGTATGGGGTGACTTTGGAAAGTTTCCACAAGTCTGGAAACTGGAACGACTTTATCGATGGGTTGAAATATGACAGAAGAGGCTCAGTTAGTTCATCTTGACATGCTTTTAGAGACGAAAGAAGGAAGGAATTATACGATCAGGTCCAGCTGATCGTTTCGAAATTAATTTCCAAAGCAAACGTCATTTGGAGCTTTGTCTACGGTGTCGATGATTAGCTGTAAGTGCATTCGAATAGTAGGATGATAAACTAATATCGCGTCAGTATGAGTCGGGGTTGTCAAGATACTGATGGAGATATTCTTAAAGGAATTAGCAATTTGTTTGGAGCTACGTATTGCAACACCATCAAAATCCATGAGCTTTAGTTACTGAGTTGTTTAATCTCTTTGTATTAATAAAATTCCAGAAGAATTTGGAGTATTTTATCAAACGCTGCTCACATAACAACACATAATTACGATGGTCCCGATGGACCATCGCCTTATACTCTCGGGCACACGAACTCCTCACGGTACTCTGGATCGGCGAACCGTTTCCACGCTCTGTAGACGGAGTGCTTCCTTGCTTCTATAGAAATGCCATTTTTAGAGAACCATTTAGGAAAAAACTTTTTATAGCTAAAGTCGCGTTTAAGCCAAAGACACGTGTCAAACACTCCATAAACAATATCATAGAATGCCTGAGTTGCGAGGATTACATCGTTGCACCCAAACACTCTCCGCCAATCAGTCCTCCGTAAAGAATTCCTAACTAAATTAATTTATCGTTAGGAAAACACCAAGATCTGACATCATTCGATGATTCACTATCATTTATTATTTACATTTTTCCATGATGCTATATAATGGCTAACTGGGTAATGATATATATCGAGCGTAGAGGATGATAATTATCTTCAGGTACCAAGACATTGTCAGATCTTTTACACCACAATTAAGATTGGAAAAAAACTAGGTCAAGCATTTATTACTTGAATTAAGTATATTATTATATTGTACTAGAATTAAATAATAGACATAATATATGGCCATCATTAGTGATTATTTATTGCAATGTAACGATTAAAGTCACCGCATGTTGAAATTTTTTTTGTGACAGGTTAACATTTTTTATGACATTGTCACAAAAAATGTTTAAGTTACCCACTTGGCCGTTTGGTGGAATGTATACAGCACATATAAAATACAAAATTATTTTGCACCTCGAATCCACAGGTCCTCAGCTGGACTCAGATGTGAATCTTTGAGTCATGAAGCCGAGATCGTTACTGCCAATAAGACGCCGCCTCCGCCCAGCCCTATCCCTGCATTATAGCTACTTAGCGGTTGTCAAACAACTCATACATTCGATATCGAGAGTTAGGTAGAATCTCAGTCAATGCCACAATGTACGAATCCTGGGCAGAGTATGCTTGTGAAAAAAAATGAAAAAGTTTGGTACCAAGACCTCTCACATTCTGATACACCAAATTGACCAGCTCGGTATAATCACCGTGCTAGTCAATTTGGATGAAACATTGAAAATATACCGGCGTACTCGGGCGTGTTCGGCCAGATATTCTCGTTAAGGAAGGTCTGCCTCGCCGGTACTCCAATTGAATGCCTTCGAGTGGCGATATCTCGATTTCAAATCGAAGACACTATAATCTCCGGCTTTAATCTCCATCAAAAAAGTCTTAATGTCATCCACTTTGGTGTCTGGGTGGAACGAGCACGCATATAAATATTAATGCGTCTAACATCTAATATTAACGCGTCTAATATTAATGCGTTTAACATCTACTGTTCTGTAAACCGTGGTAGAACAAATAATTTGTGTAATAATATAGTATTTGTTCCGTTTAGTGGACCGTGTTGTTTCAAAACTGTGTAAAAAAAGATGACTTTGGACTAACGAAACGTTTGGATCCAGAAAAATAGCATTTTATGGAACGTATTAATGAACCGTTTAATAGTCTCATTTTTTGTTGTAGTTATGTGGGTACAATTGTCCCTGACGTATTTTGACATTAATCGCTTATCGAATAGTTACTCTATCGCTGGCTCTCAAGAGGGTTTCATGTGTTTTATAAATTGTGAAAAATGTGAGAATAATTTTTAGACAAAAACAATAAACAACGTTGAGATGTTCAGCCTCCGTATTCGCCGTACATTGGCACTCCCTGTGAACTCTTTCTATCCTCGAATATTTGAAAAATCTGAAAGGACTACACTTTGTCTGTAAGAAGATAATCGATTTTAATCGATAATTTAATTTTAAAATAATAATGTTTTATTTTGAATCGGATAATAGATCAAACCCTATAGATCAGTGGTTCTTAACCTGGGTTCGATCGAACCACAGGGGTTCGGTGAACGCGCATATAAAACTGGTGGGGTTTAGTACCTCCAACAAGGTTAAGAACCACTGCTATAGATGCTTTTTGTCCATTTTCCCAATGCATACCTCTTTTAATAATTAGTAAAAAAATATAATGGGTGTAACTCATAGATTCGCCTAAAAGTTGACAGAGTGGAAAGGGTTAAATTGCTCTTCAAATTACTTTATGTCTCTCAGAGGAATCACTTTAATGAGATCAAAATTAATAATGATGAATAAATATATTTTTTTCAGAAAAACGAAGAATCCAATATTTTATTGAACCATGTAAGTATCAGGGGAACCGATAACAAAACCATTATTTAATATTTTTTTTGCTATGATATGCCGGAGTAATCGTCGTTGTTATTAATTCCCTTTTTAGTACTATTCCTTAACTTCCGAAGACAATATATTGTATTTTTTTTCGATCAGAGCTTAAACGCCATCATCGCATCAAACAAGATAGCAAAAAGTTTTAGTTTCGACGATTCAATTGGCCCTCAAATCCAACAACAAACCGCTGAAGATCTTGGTGAAAATAGATTTCCGCATTGAGAATTTATGGTAAAAGTTGGCATCTTACACAAAATAAGGTAAATTTGGTGATATATCCTTTTAAAAACAAAAATGGGTTTCTTTTCGGTTCCCCTATTATATAATTTATCAATCAATTATCTATTAATCTAATATTATTAGATACATCTTGTATTTGCGATCGTAGTTTCCGCATTCCACAATGAACATGTGCTTATAATATCAATAAAATTAATTGCGAAAATAATTTATCCGAGTATTAGTCCTGTGATTAGTGTTAACGCACACGTTATGCAATGAATAAACATTATCATCATTCTAACCAGATATTCGACCATCTTTGAACCGTTCCGTCGTGGACATTCATGCAGACCAGCTGCTTGTCCCCGCGAGCTTTTAACATGCACACAACCGTCTTATTCAAGCAATTATTGCAAAAGTTTAATTGTGCCATAGATATGGGATAAGAAAATTTACGATCTGTATTTAGGACGCACCATAAACTCGACGCACAATGATCCATTGATCCGTAAATTACTTTTAACTGCGCAATGTATCAGCATGGTGAATGCTCTGGATTGTATCACGGAGTATAAGCGCTGATCGATCCGATATAAACAGAGCACATTTGGCGCTCGGATCATTTCGGCGAGATGACGAGATGGGATAGTGGCTTATGTTTGTGGATATCACGGAAATCCAGTTTATTTTGGTTTATTTTTTTTTAGCGTTTCGCATCCTCGTCTGATTCGCTCGAGATACCCCCTACGTAGAACATACCTCGGGAATGTGCACACAAAAAAGTGCATACAATATGCCGATGACGCAACACAGTGCCGGCTGGGCACTAAAATAATACGATGAGATACGGGGGCCATCGTTGCCAACGTAACCGTCGTTATGGGATCGCCAGTCTCCTTCCTTATGGCGACGAATTCCATCAGATGGATCCTAATTTGGGTGGCACGTGAATGTGACGGTTTCGGGCCTTTGGACAGTCATCACCATTTAGGATTTGATCGTGGACGACACTACATTGCGTGATGATCATCATCGGAGTTTTAAATTTTTGAAATATTTATTTGATAATTCATTGCGTTGATAATTTACTCAGAATCACCATTAAGAATAACAGTAATCGTATAAAACCAAAAACGTCTCGTCCTTAGGAGCAACCGGGGCACAATCCCATACACATTTATCGAACAAGTATTGTTGTTAGGCTTGGTAGTGGAGGTAAAGAGAAAAGTTCCGTATTACCCTATACAAAAGGTCGCTTTTTGTTTGCTGTGCAATTCTGCTCAGGGCAGGTTTCTATCTGCCTCTGGACACATGGTCGCTAGCCTCAGTTTCGCTGTTGAAGTAACGCGAACGAGTGTTGTTGTATGTCAGTCAGCGAAGGTAAAGAGAAAAGTTCTGTATTACCGTATACAGAAGGTCGCGTTTGCTACGTAAAGCTCTGTTTGGGGCAGACCTGTATATTCCGTATTTATGTTTATATGTAAATAAATTATTATTTAATTTCGCAATTAAAAATTTGATAATCCTCATTATTTTCTTGGTTCGACCTCACTGTACTATAAATATATAGAGTTAATATTTTTTTGAAAAAAAGAGGGGGGGGCACTAAAATCTCATCATGCCCCACCTGTTTTTAAAGTCACGATCCGTCCCTGGTTGGAATCGAAGAAAAAAATACACATTTCTCATATAAATTCAACTATTCAATAAAATCATTACGTCATTAAAAAAATATGGTCTATTTTTTCTAAACTTTTTTAGCATAATAAAGATTTAAACTCAATAATTAACGCATCAATGTAATTAAATCAAGAAAAATATAAAATTAATATTTAATATTATACTAAAGTTTGCCGATCTTTGCACTAACATGCCTAGGCCACGCCCCTATTCAAGCCACTCTCTAAATATTCTGATTTGTATAAATATATTGTATTGAGTGAATTATTCGTACCGTACGTATTTACAGACCTCCAATACAAAGTTTTAATGGTTCACTTAAATTGCTAACCTTTCAAGTCTTCAATATATTATTAGAAATGAGTATGTTTCATTATTCAAAATACTATCATTAAGTAATTAACTGGCTTATATTATGCAAATAAAATGCTAGTATTAATATCAATAGATTATAATATATTGAAATGTCAAACAAATCAACGTTTATTAGATAATAAAGTTTTGTATGTTTTGAAAAAAATATCTATTTAAATATTAATGTATAGTTCAACTCCAAGGCTTGGTCGACTGATGTCAATGGACGAATTTTTGAATGAAGAGCTGCTAGCGTTGTGCTATTTTGGGAAAAAATTAACGGAAACTTAAATATGAATAAATACTATCGATATGGATCAGCTTTGCTCTATCCAATGGAAATTTTGGAGTTCCAGAGGATGAAGCTTTGAATTACTGAAATAATGATTAAACTCCGTACTCTCGGAATGGGGGATATTGTGTTGGAAAATTGATTGGAAAAGAAAAAGCAGCTATTGCACGGTCCAACAACACTATCTAAAGAAGGATCAGGTTTTGCAGGAGTTTAAGTCTACAGTATTATAAAGTCAACCCTCCTATAATGTTTCCTGTAAACCGCTGTTTTCTACAAAATTCTAATATTTTTAAGGTCAATTAATAGATTAGGTCAATCAAGATGTTTCGTAAATCTATAATACATTGCCGAACGAAATAAAGGTTTTTGTTAAAATGTATGTTTTAAAGAGTTTTGTAAAAAGGAGCGATTTAGAGGAAACGCCATAGGAGGGCTGAATCGACTGATCGACTGATGTAACCCGGTGTTCCCAATTGCTGGTTTTTGCAAAATATGTTCACTCTGGTTCAAAGAAGAGTTAATATCGACAAAACTCTTTTACTAATCTGAAATTTTCTAACTCAAATATTTCTTATTTCCCACCGGTAAAACCAATATACCCTAGGAGAGAAAATCCTAAAATAAGAGTCGACAATCGACCCTGTCTCGATACTATTGCTCCCCCTTCCTCGTTTCTATGGGATTTATCCTTTGAAAAAGTCCTCACCATGATGAAAGGATTGCTATTACGCAAGAAGGTTAATGCTAGTTGTGACTCGTCACGTCGGAACCCCTAGAAAAGAGGAAATCAAATATTGAGACAAACCCCCTCCCACTTTCCAGGACATAGTAAGGAGAGTAAAATCCAATACCAGGAATGGTGGAAGATACAAGTCCTATGCCAGCAATGGCCAAGAGAAGGAAACCACGGGTATCCCACCACGGTAAGGAACTTAAAGGGAGTCCTCACGTTATTGTGAAGTAAGGTCCATACACTCAGCGAGTGAGTATCTCGTAGCTGGCAAATGATAATGATGATAAAAAATAAAAGAATTTCAACACTACACCAAACCGTCGATCTACGCGGTAGATACGTTCCAAGAAACAAACGCGTAAATCGAAACCGCGTAAATCGGAAGTTCATACAAAAATGATAGATAGGTTCCAGAAAATAAAAATACGTGTAAATCGAGACTTCGAGTTCATATAAAGTAAGGGGATAGGTTCCAGAAAGCCGCGTTTTGTTTATAAGTTTTTGCAAGAGATGCAAAACTTACAACAATATTTGACGTACTGCACACGCAATGGAGGGGGTTACAGACGTCTGGTCGTTGAAGTGGGAGTAATCTGATGCAATATATGCAGTTGAGTGACACTTGCCACAAAATACCGCGTAAATCGAGGGATTGGTGTATATGTAAGCATATTATTTTAAATATATCTTTTGAGTTTGACTTTCTTGGGTAGGGGGAAATTATATTGTAAACATTGGTGAAGGAGGGAATGGAGAGAAAAATGTTTGAAAACCCTGCTCCATCGAAAGTATAAAATCGTCAAGGTTTATCTAGTAAGGTACATACGTTTTTTCTGCTTATACGTAGTATATAGCTGTACCTTCAAGGCGATTCGAGGCAGACACAGATAAGATATATTTGAGGAACTAACTGACCTGTATGCAGATCTATTACTGGGGGCCCTCCTCCTACAAAAAACATCTAATGAAAAAGAATTAGGATTTTTTTTTAATCTTAGAAAATTTAATGAATTAATATTTAATATTTTCCTATTTTTTCCCTCATGGCGCCTCTCGGCGCACCTAATATTTTAGCGCTGTGTGCGCCGCACAATCTGGCCATATAAATGGCGCGCCCTATGACCATGACAATTGAAACGATCGTCTACAAACGACGTCTTGAGTACTTCAAAGAATGAGACGAGAAAAAAAAAAATTAAGTGACTAGGGTTTGACAAAGTTTGTCAATTATTCGATGATAAATATATGTAAAATAGTTTGAGAATCACCGATCCAAGATATCTCCTCACATTTCTAATGTATTCAAAACAAGTGGAGTACTCATTGTACGGTTAACGTTTTACACGCACGCTAAAAGGTTTACACAATCGTCATTTCTGGTCCGTGGAAACAATTTGAATTCCTTGATGAGCGCACAATGGATGTTCACTCGAGTAACCAACCATCGCCGAAGGGTGGACGGATATCTTTTGATGCCCTCCTCCTTTTTTCTGTGTCTAGTTCTATTAGGGCCATAGAGATTCGGGTGCCCCATTATTGTTTATTCAACGGCGGGTCGACAGCGCGTTAATAATCGACCCTGATTGCTCGCTGTGAATCGCACTGGGAAAGATGGTAATAAAAAAATATATTTATATGTTTAAATAAATATATTCATACCGGTAATACCGGATTGTTAAAATTAACCCGCAGCGGTCAGTGTTGAAATGTTAAATTGTATACAAACGGTGCGTTTTGTACAGGCCGATCTTATCCGGTCAATGTTTAATTGTTTGTTATGAAAATCTTTTTTGGCTTAGGGTTTTGGTTAACCGATTGTGTTCTTGTATATTAAATGGACTTATTTTTGTATGTGATTTATTTTATAAAGCTTATTTGATTTTAGATAAAGTCTTGTATTTAATCTTATAAAAAATATGTCCAAACTAAAATATTATATAAAAAAAATCATTGAATTCTAAATCAGTTATACATAGAGTCTGCATTGTATCTTTTAAGTAAGTAATGGTTATTTCAGTTTGTTCTTAAAATTTGAGACTAAAAGCCACGACAGTTCTCTATTGCATATTGAAAAAAATAGGGATTGAATTATTATGAATTTTTTATATTTTTTTGAGAGGTGTTAAATTAATATAGAACAATATTCACTGTAGTTGCCATGCGCGCGATGTTTTTTCTCGCTCGCATCCGGTACGATATGCCGAGTGCGAGTGAAACGTGGGATATACACGTGCTGCGAGAGCTCAGGCTGCGGCAAGACATCGCCGATAGCGTTGTCATTTACGCGTCATATTCATTAGTTAGAAAATCCAAAACATTATGAACCACATCGTGAATAACTATTTTAATCCTTAGAATAATCCATTTACTGACTTGAAAATCTCGGGGTATCTGAGATACCCCATTCGGATGACGCGATTGTTTTTAATCCGCCGTGACAGATGGGTTAATCAAGAATATTCATTTTTATTTCATTCTTTTCTATTTAGCCATTAAGGCTCTTTTATTTATTTATTCATTTCGTTTCTTTCAACTCTCCCGGAACTTGTTGTTCTTCATGGCTGTATTAACTAATTTCTTTGCTTCCTCTCCTCCTTGAATATTATTCGCTATTCTTTGTGCGCTGAACCTCCTAAATTTATCTATTTTAATATATAACAGAGGCTGGATAGCTTTTTCCTAACATATTATCATTTTCCTTCCATTTTATCTTCCAATATAGTCTGAAGTAAGCGATACTCTGTTCTTTTAACTAACCTAACCTAACCTAACCTAACCTAACCTAACCTAACCTAACCTAACCTAACCTAACCTAACCTAACCTAACCTAACCTAACCTAACCTAACCTAACCTAAACCTAACCTAACCTAACCTAACGTAACCTAACCCAACCTAACCTAACATATTATCATTTTCTCTTCCAATATAGTCTGAAGTAAGCAGTACTCTGTTTTTCGGATGATGAAATTGTAGAATTTCTGTTTACAAGGTTTAAAAGTTTCTACTAATTAATTAAGAAGTTGAAGTATGGTTTTATCCAGTACGAATTTCGTCTTTGAAATAATTGAACAAGTCACAAAAATTAAATAATAGGACGGAGTCCGATAGGAATATTTCTAATAGAAAATGGTTGAATTCCGAATTGTTAAGAAATGAACCACATTTAGTTGGATTTACATCTGTGGTAATTTTTTAAATATATAAAATATCATAAACATATTTAGAAAACCTATAATTTGATACACAAACATATTAAATTAAAAGACACTTATTTATAATGCATTTTTTATTATTATATTTTATACTAACAATAGCAATTTATAGTTAATTTGTCTCATGAATCATTTTTCCTAAATAATTGAATGAGTAATAAAATAAAATTTATACCGAGTGCCGTGCTTAATTTTGTTTTATGATTTTCGTGCGTAAATTCGCTTTTATCACAACTATTGTATTGTTGTCTAATAAATAATATCTAATAATGCTTAAGCCCACAATTACGACTAAAATATATTACTTCATATGGCTAATTAAATGATGATTTATCACGTGTTTATACGCAACATGTTCGAGCGGGTACGGAAAATCGTACAGTGCCGACCAAAAGCGACGCAACACAAAAACGCGGCGGCAATAAAAAAGGACACAACGTCCGGTCGGTGCAAAACGCCTTAAATCCAACTCTCGAGCTTTATTTAATTACCCGGTCAAAGCATAAATCTTTTCCTGTTTTTTTTCCCTCTTTTTTTGTATTTTAGGGTCACAGCCAATTGTATTACATTGCCGAAGAAAAACCAAAGGGATGGCAGGGGGTTGAGTAAACATTTTCGCAATAGCGCCATTAGACAATTTGGCAACGTCGCAGGCAAACTGTTTTTTAATAGTTGCAACTATCCGGCAATTAATATCGCCGGTTTTGGTTAGTCTCTGAATTTTGCACGCGAGTTATAGGAAGACACTTGGCAACGAAGAGGACTGCTCGAACGCGGATTCAATTGTTTACTAATAAGGATTTTTTTTTAAATTTTTGGCAAAGTCACAAATACTTTCTGGGAATATAATGCTGATGTAAGTAATTAAACATTGATTTCACAATTATTTTTCAATGTGAAAAATAGGAAATTTTTACTCTTCTTTTTCTGATTCATGTACAGGAACCTCCGCTCATCACGGGGTTACGTTCTGGACATTCCACGTTTCAAGAAGGAATCTAGATTTCCTTGTTTGACCTCTCTTTGTTTATTGTGCAAAATTTCCCGATAACTGTCAAGTAATGCATTACAACCACGTTTTACAGCACTCAATCCCTCGCAACCTTCGTCGTTCTCTTCTAATAACCCCATGCATTGGTTGTGAAGTGAAAGAGCCTTTTAATGGTTTTTACGTTCAACTTTCGAACGGGAACAAGTTCGGATACATAATTTTCTGGGAAGATATGGGAGTCCATTTTTTGCAGCTCTTCATTGGCTAAGGGTTCGCTGTATGATTTTAATTAAGTCTGAATATTATCTACATCAACATCTTCGATGCCTCCGGATATGGCTTATAGACTTCAATGATATTTTGAATGTCATTATCATAATTTCAATGAACTTCAACAATTTCAATGAATATTTTTTTCCCTTCACATACGACTGGGTGACTTCATTCCATGCTTCGTAGATGTTTCTGATATATTCATTATTCTTAAATGATAGATTTTTAAGGCTGCTACTGTGCTTTGATCCTTGGGTTGTATGATTGCAGTGGTATTTGGAAGTAAAAATATCACTTTAACTGTAAAATCAGTGCACAGTGTCTCAAATTCCAGTAGATATTTCGGCGCATTGTCCAACACCAGAAGAGCTCGAGGTCCAACATCAATATCCTCGAAATATTTTTTTTAGTTTTAAACCAGGCCATAAATATTTTTTTTACCACTGAAAATTTACCATCATTTTCTATCATTTCGATAATTTTTAGTTTCTTTTCTAAAGTCACTACATTGCGAGTTTTTTAACCGATTTTTCACTTGTCAAAGACAAGTAAGTGCCCCAAAAAAAAAATATTTAATGAACGGGGGTTTCCTATGTTTTATTAGCTCCATATATGTGTAAAAGTAAAAACGTTATAGCAAAATCTGGCGAATACGGAGAATACAGTTGAATATCTCAGATTAATTAATTTCTATATTCTATATCTTGACGAAAAATATATATGATAAAACTAGATAAATGCAATATTATAATTTAAAAAATATAATTAGAATAGATATGAAAGGATATCCTTTGCTATGTACTGATCACATACTTTAAAACCTATAAAATAAAAAAAATCCCTCAACACCTGCAGATTTAGTATCTTATATTTTAAATATATTATTTTGAGTGACTTAAAAAAATCTTTATATTAAGATGAAGGAAAGTTTTGCAAAAAATAGAGGATGTCATGGAACCTTTCAGATAAGCTTCACAATTCTTTATCTGAGCTATACAGCAGTGGATATGTTTTGATTTGCGGAAGAGCTTTAGACGTAACATTGAGATAATACTTTGATATTTAAATTATTTCTAGATTTTTATTCCTTGAATATTGATGAATTAAAAGATTATTGATGAATGAAGAATAAAAATGGTTATTCATGATATGCTTCATAATTTGGATTTTTTAACTAATCAATATGACGTGTAAATGACAACGCTATCGACGATGACACGTGTCACTCGCACTCGGAACATCGTAAATGTAAAATAACAAGAAGAATAAAAAAATAGTGAAATAAAGAAAATACTGTAAAAATATAGAGGGATAAAGTACAAAAAAATACTATATGTTAAAAAAAAGACCGTCATTAGTTGGTCCGTTATATAAAATCTCATACAAAAGATCAACGAAATGGCGATATTTGACATTAGATAAATCTACATATTCGGCCAAGTGGTTAGGTAGAGTAATAGCTCTGGTTACCGGAGAGCCATTGAGAGCACCTGTCCTCGCATTTGGCGGAAGAAAAAGCACACGCGAACGATCTCGATGGCAGTGAGGTGGCGCCCATAGGGGCAGCTCGCACAGTACAAGGGGGTTGTGTACTGCGCCAACCAAGAGCTTGAAGAAGTGCTTTGCCAAGTAAATTGATCTTCTTTTTTCGAGGGATACATACCCCAGGCAGCCCTGTACCCATGAACTGGGATATAAACTTGGGTAGAATCCAAGCTCCCTCATGTAGAAATAGCTAAGAAATTTTTGTATTTTCTCCAATCTGAGGGAATTCGAGGCGTCATAAGGCGCCCATATAATATATAATATTAATAAACCAAGAGAGAAAGAGAATGGTGATGCAAGCGAGAAAGAAGAAATTCACATCACGGCACTGACCTCTGTTGACAGTTGACGAGTACATCGATTCGATATAAGGATATCATAGCTCTAGGGAAAATTAAACGTTTTTTCACAATCAGAATAGTCAGGAATGTATTAAATATTCGAATAAAAGTATGAATGTGATACTGATATGATATATGTAATCAGTATATTGTCTTAAAGTGTCGTCCAATTGATCCGATCCACTTCATCTCGGGTCTTCACACGTCGTCATTATTTCGAAACGGAACATAAAATGAGTCAGAGTCGATTGTTGTTGAATCTCATTCCGACTCGGTCTTCTCGAGCTCTCGGCACAAAATTTCACACCGATCCCGTGCAAAATGTTGAACCGGTCAATCTCCAGACCGATGGGTTGATCGGCTCATGGCCTCTCGACCGGCGATATTTAAACGCGTAATGACTATGTAGCTGGCATCAGTCAAGGGCGTGAGTCTTTACTTTACATAGTAGGGCCTCGCACTACGAGAAACTGTTCTGCAATTACGCGTCATGGGCTCGTTACAGCGCTCGTGATGGGAATAGCCATCGGGATCCGCTCGGTTTAATGCCGATTTCATACAATTTTTTTTTTTCATGGGCTTTTATGGCGTCTTTTATACGTTGCTACGTTTACAAATTGTGTGAGATACCTTCGAAAATTCGTAATAATGCACTGTGAAAAAATCGACGGATACGTTTCTGTATCATTTTACTATTTTACGTCAAACGCTGATAAGACACAATAATAACGACAACGCAGAAAGTGATTCTCGGAATTAGCTATCAATTTCTAGTGAAACAATCTTATCTGAGAACATGATTTATTACTCATTATTTCGACAGATAAATAAATATGGTAATTGATAATAAATATTTTTCATTAGTGTGTAGTAAATATATTACAGTGGAACTCCGTTTTTACGTTTTTAAAGGGACCGATAAAAATAACGTAATTTGAGGGTCAGCGTAGATTCGATAAATAATTTTTATTTAGATAATCACGCAAATCGGTTTGGTACATATTTTTGTTCTGGTTTACAGCTCTTTCGATATTCTTCGATATCCTTAACTTAAATACTTCTCACTATATCATCGATATCCATAACTTAAGATATCATCACGTTAATGTCCAGGTCCATGTAATTTTGTAAAGTTTCGGTAGGAACTTTTTCCTAACCATTTAATACCATTGTGGGCCCTAATATCTTCTACGCTCTCACCGCTAGTATCTTCTATTTCATCTTCTTGTTCCTCAACGATTCCAGCTTTTCGCTATGATTTTTGATCGTTATTTCTTCAACTTTACCTTATGCCTTAACAGTGCAATTAATTGCATCTAAAATAGATACCTTACAATTTTTAGGATCTTCTCGTCGTTCTAATTTTAATAATAATATTTGTACCGGATTTTTGCGGTAGTAATGTTTAAAAGCACATATTATACCCAAGTCTAATGGCTGTAGATTCACTAGCACAGTTTGGATGGAAAAAGGTTTGGATGAATAATCTTATATTTTTCAAACGTAAATTGCGGGAAATAAAAAATATAAAAGGATAATGCAATAATAACACGTAAAAACGAGGTTTCGCTGTATTATAATTGTGTTTTGAAGAACTTTTAAAATAGTAATTTATATTCGCATACATTATAAGTAAGATATATATAGTAATAAAAAATATTTATTTCATATAAATATATTCTGAAAAAGAAATCTTTTTCCCAATATCTCCGGCGTCTGTACAAATATGTGTTATTATACAAAACGGGCGTCGGTATAAATTTTTCTAAGCATACCCCAGATCACATTTTACACATGTTAGCAGATTCCAAATATCGGATAATTTTTTTTTCGCGCAAAAAAATATATTTCCACAACGAAAAATGAGGATCGGAGGCCATGAATCAAATTGCGGGACGGCTATTCATCAAGTATTTGGCCCTTATACTTTATCACTGTATAAAAGTCCGAATAAATCCTTCAGCGTTATAATTTCAGATTTTCTTGATTTTTCTTCATGTTGTCCAAACATATGTAGCGCTGCTGATACAAATTATACAGTTTGATATCGAAATTTTCAGTCATGCAATTGATACGGATGCGTACGGTATGCACACGGGGGATACCGAATGCCATTAAGGTGTGAAAATGACCATCACGTGGATTTATAGCTTGGTTTGCAGCGACCGTTTATCACCGGGGCCTGGGGTGACCGTGTAATGAATGGCCCTAATTTTCCTGATTTTTCCAGCAAAAAGCGGCTTTTGAATGCCATCACCTCACACTAAAACCATCAACCTTTTTGCAGATTCATTGAATATTATCTAGGATATTGGCTCATGTGATATCGAAATTTATAAAGAAACATAATTTTATAAAGCTAAGTTTAATGTTTCACTTCCTTTTACTCTTAGGTGGATCAATCATATACTATTAAAAAGCATTTTCCTTTATTTATGATTCTTAGAGTAATCGGATTAATGGTTAAAATAAAATCACAAAGCTCATGGATGACCTCAGAATTTTTGTACACTGACGTTTGTCAAAATTCAAAGCCAATTACATCTAAAGCCTTAACTTATTTATAAGGATCCTATAATATATCCTATATAGCTTTTTTTATATTAAAATAAAACGAAATTAATATACCAAACATATTTCCATTAATATAATTTAAATGACCTAGGTAATTTTTCGTCAACCAAAGAACGACCTTTATTTCGTGCTTTTTTTTTAGAAAACGGTGATCTAGAAGGAAGAACTATAGAGGGGTTGACTGTAAACTTCAATGCCTTTGAACGTCGGAAAATAATGATAAGAAAATAAAAATAAGCAGGAAAAAAAGCTCTGTCTATTTAAAAAAATATATTTCTGGATGGTTTTGGTGTGTTTCGCATTTTGGCATCAGTTTGTTTATTCAGGTTTATGTAAACTAATAACCGATTATGTATGTGGGAAACTACTCGATACAACACGAGTTTGAGCTCACAACTTGAGATTGATCGAGACGAGCCATACATCAAGACTGAGGAAGGCGTAATGGTGCTGCCTTCAAGAATCTATATAGAATTTAGAGATGGGTTTAAGACTCGTAGCCATGAAAAAAGGCGATAGTCTTTTAGGATAGGAAGCTAAAATGGAGTTAATATCCTCTACGCTTCGATAGTAGTAATAGTCCAATAAAATCCCAGAGTTAGATTAAGTCAGATCTACTGCTTTTCTAGAATTCTTCAATACCAGTCGTAACAAGTCTTTATAGGTGATGCTTTCAAATACGGCGGCTGAGCAAGTCAAATTCAGGCATAATGATGTAACAGTGATTTAGAAATAGTAACAGTGATTAAGCAAAGTATCCTAAATCACTGTCACTAGGTCGATTTTATATTTGTCCATTTTTCCAGAATTTGTAGTGGCCACTACTATTTTTTTTTCTTCTTTTATATATGGGTGAAACCAATTTTAATACAGCATCTGGATAACCTGGAGATCGTCCGTCACAATAACCTAAATAATAAAATAAAATAAAACAGCTTTTATTGATCATTTTGAATTATGAAACTTCACTGACTGAGGAATGGCGTTTCCGAAGCAATAAGGATATACCAGACACAGCTGGCCGGTCACGTGTCAAAAATACAACATAGTCAGCCGCTGAAAAGGCTTATGGTTAACAAGCCTTCTTGTCCCCGGAGGAAAAGAAGACCATGGCTGAGGTGATTGGACTGTGTGCTTTGGAACATTGCATTGAAGCTTACCGGAAGATGGACCGACGTGGCAGCAGACCGGATAAAATGAAGAAGAGTGTTAAATGGGGCCAGGGATCTACAATAGGACTGTTGCGCCCTATGATCATGATAATAATTTCCAAAGACATTTAATCCCTTTGGGCCCTTTGCTAATCTGGGGCCCCTCGTGGCCGCTTAATTCGCCACATGAAGCTTACTTTAATGGAATGTCTCAGGTATCGCTTACTATTTTCAGCTCTCTGTTTCTTATAAAGTTGAAATATTTCGAGCTTAATATATAAACCAAGTTTTTATTATAATATAACATCTGCTTTTATTGATCATCTTAAATTATAAACTTTATTCACTGACGAGGATTGGCGTATTCGAAGAAACGAGGAGTTATTTCGATTATATAAGGATATACCGGATACAGCTGTTGTCAGAGTGGCAAGACTCCGATGGGCCGGTCAAGGATGCTGGACAGTCAGCTGCCGAAAAGGCTTATGGTAAGTCTTCCTGTCCCCAGAGGAAAGGAAGATCAAAGCTGAAGTAGTTGGACTGTTTGCAGAGAGACACTGCATCATTAAAACCTACCGGAAGATGGAGCGACGTGACGAGAGACCAGATAAAATGGAGAAGAGTGTTGGATTAGGCCAGGGCTCTACAATAGGACAGTTGCGATTATGATGATGATAATTATATCTTAAGACATTTAATCCGCCACTGTTCACATGCAACTTACTTCAATTTCTTGATGTCTCAGGCATTGTTTACTCTTTTCAGCTCTGCGATTCTTAAAGTTGAAATCTTTCGAGCTTAATATATATCAGTGATTTTATACACGTCGCTGAGCGTGTTATTATTATTGCCATTCCCGGTTTTTTTCTTTATTTATCAATCGTTGTGCAAGACCGCTTCCCCGTGTCGATTTTATTAATTTTCATTACACAAGCGGGCCGGTCTCCCATTGTGTAATTTCATGAATAAATGTTTTCATACGTGCCCTGCAAATGAATCTCCGTTCATTGTCGAACACAAAAGGAGTTTCTGAGAAGTGTTCAATTGAATCATTGTTTTTGGTCAATAGTGAATGCAGCGTGGTGCACGCATTGCCATGGTGCCCACGTGCAACCGGTGCACGTGTGACCCGGACCCGTTTGTATTGAATTGCAAGTGCAAGGGACACAGGGAATATAGTGTGTGTGTGTGTATTCTATGCCTGGTAGTTCAGTGCATAAACCGGTCATAGGTAGATTAGACGGGTTAGGCAAAGATGGGCGCGGTAGGCAGTAGTTGGGAGGTGACTGGGTCAGTTTCGCTTTCACTGCGTTTTGTATTGAACGAATGCAGATTTTTCCAAGGGGAAGAAATGCATCTGGGGTACAATTCAATAGTGCAATTGTGAATGAGGTCGAATGGAGTGATGACATTATTCAG
>JAGXCT010034891.1:56257-76037 GCA_022495035.1 Philopotamus ludificatus
AGTTCCCTTTTCAGTGAATTAATCTTGTGTTGACCACCACACCAGTGACCAGTAAAAAACTGTATATCAATGTTGCCAGAGTCGAAAAACAAGACACCCTATTCCGCATGCATATCTACAATAAGCTTTCATGATAATATGCCTGTATCTGTCCTTAATTCGCGATAAAATCCTTCCAGTAATTACCGTTTTTGGCGATTTATCGGTAAGCCGGTGATGCAAGCTCTACTGTGCGGAGAGGCGCGCCGTCCATATGGTCAGATTGTGCGGCGCACACAGGCGCTGCACTGAAAGGCGCCAATTGGGAAAATCTTGAAAAATATTATATATTAGTTCATTAAATAATCAAACAAAAAATAATCATTAAATTATCTGGCTAGTTTTTAAAAAAAAGATTATCTCTCAAGGGGCATCCTGGCCTACATTAACATTTCGCATCGTCCCTATTAACGCCAAGTCCTTGCGAAATTGCGAATAGACTTTCAACGGCGTAACACTATTCGCCGGCGACTGTTTAGCATTTCTGATTGCAATAGTATACAGAAGCGAGTCCCAACATTTTTCGGGTGCGGCCCGCCCTTTCCGTGTCCAAACAGGATTAGTTGTGCGTTCCATTCATTCGGCGGCGACATAATTCAGTTTTATTTCTTGCGCCGCCATTGTTCCCAAGACAGTCAGTAACTGGCCCCCGGTAAGTAACCGAGCCGGGGCGTTTTGTACTGGCTCGATTGCCTGGAAATTAACGAGCCACTTTTGCCAGGGAGTTTCAGCAAGTTAAATCAACAGTGTACCTGAAGCCGGAATCGATCACACTGTCAGATACAATATTGCGTGGCTATAATATAACTTCAGTTTCATAATTATGCCCGGCATTATTCAGCAGCGAGAGTACGAGTGTTCAACTTTTGCAGAACGCATTAAAAATTTATCGAGAGAATATCCGCACATGGTGAAGCATAAGTAATGCAAATTACTATGTATAATAATGGTTTTGATAATTAAAACTTTGCTTTACATGGTGACTGATACACAACTTGGACATTATTTTTTATTTAATTTATTTAAGAACAATAATTTATGATGAAATCAAATATGCATGAAAATTTATATGATTAAAAGTTAAATGAAGAAGAAGCGTACGTCTTCAATTCTATATGAAGACGTATGCTTAATATAATCGAATAAGATAGTTAATCTAGCCGTGCCGATGGGGTATATTAAATACCCTAAGGTTACGGGAGTCGTGGATTCCACGTCAAAGGCGTTTTAGTCTATGTCCGGGGCGCGCATATCCCAAGCTAGCTTTCGATAGGCTGTAACTAATACAATGTTTTTTTGTTTTAAGTATTTATTTGTTAGATACTCGATAATTGTAGCAATACAAAAAAAATCAGACATTTAGATTTTGGGTAAATGCGGCAAGCGCATATAAAACCATTTATTCGAAATATTTTAAGGCTCTTTTTCAAGGAGTGTGTTTAGATATTGCAGACTTTTGTCAGCAATTATTTAATGTTTAATATTTACCGCAAAATGAACACCATTAAGAATTTATATATATTTATTTATCACATTGTTATAATCTTTTATTTTTTATTCAGCCGATACAATTTCAATGAATAAATTCTTACTGATGTCATATTTAACAATCGGAGCTATAAAAACAGCAGTTGTGGATAATAAAAATAAAGGCCTTGAAATTTCCCACAGACCTTCCATATAAATATTCAAAAGACCATGTTCAAACCATGTTTTATAAAAATTTGAATATTTTAAAAATGTTATTTACGTTTCGATAAAGTTTGGTGACCCCTGCTGTAAGATATAAATATATTTTTTTAATAATTATTCAGTAAATGTTCAAAAGTTCAAGTAATTGAATTTTTGGCTCAATATTTTGATTATTAAAATAGTTCTGATATTTTTTGTAAAAAACGACGTTTCACCAAATTTTAGCGAATGGGTCCAAACTTTTTGTATTTGTCTGCAATTGCGATAAAAAAAACAACAATATTCGCTGCTGTTGCTGTGCGCGATATGTTTTTTCTCGGTCGCATCCGGTACGATTTGCCGTGTGCAGTGAAACGTGCGCGTGACACGTGCTGCGAGAGTTCAGTCTGCGGCGAAACATCGCTGAGAGCGTTGGCATTTGCGCGTCATATTGATTAGTTAAAAATTCCAAAATTGCTACCAAATTATTAAGCATATCATGAATAACTATTTTTATTCTTAGAATAAGCCAATTTTTTAAATTTCAAGATATTGTTGAAGAATTTATCAATACCTAGACATGACATGCTTGGGGTATCTGAGATACCCCCTTCGGACGACACGGTTGCTTTCGAACCGCCGCGACAAATGAGTTGTAGTCATTTTTAGCATAAGGAGTGCAAATACTTATGGTATTTAATTTAAAAAAAATATTAGAATCATTATTTAAGCTTAGTAATAATAATATTAGCGATTACCAACATTTTATTTTCAATATCCATATATCTTTAACTTTTATGGCTCAATTTCCCATAGATAAAATGTTAATCGCGACTCGGCCATTTAGGGTTCGTATCCCGATGCCCAATCTCGGCGATCGTGTAAGTGTTAATTTATTTTAATTGCCCGCGCACCGCCGGCACGCGATCACTGCACCCAACTAGAAGAGAGTAGATACCATCGAGACACCCGAATAACTATCGCACAACTCGTATACCCGAATCGTTGCACAGCCGCGTAAAACAAATGCGTCTCAAATCAGAGGTTCCCCAATTTGTTCAATTTTATTAATTTATTAATCACTATTATTCCCTAAGATTCATTCGGGGGGTGGTAGCATTCATTTTAAGAATCTTTGGTTTAGCTTAATGTTTAATTGAATACAACTTGCCCTCTATTACGACACGCATTCCGCTATTAAAAAAAATACCGGCCCACCCCCAAGTCCTTCTTAGATATTTATCTCCGGGGGTAATTTTCACAATTTCTCGGATGCTCTAGTTGAAATTTATTTTGGCCTTTTCGTGATGGAATGGAAGGCGAATCCAACGATTTTATCGGTGAATATTTTATGTGAACTTTTGTGGCATGGAATTAACAAGTCGTTTTCTTGGAATCGGTATCCATGATTAAAATTTTGTTGGCAATGTGTAATACCTTATTTTGTTCGTGTTAATTCGAGTCTCGCACGATTTTGGATGTATTTACGACTTTCCATCGAAATTCACCGCATACATCATTTCGGTCATAAATAATAAAAAAAATATATAAATGGAAATTGGAACCTGAATCATTGAAGCGATGGATGGAGAGTCGAATGTTGTATACCTTAGAAATAGATAGAGACTGATACTTTGAGTTCCAAGGATGCTAAAACGAATCAATATATCCATTCGTGGAGAGCATGAAGAATGAAGTAAAATTCTCCACAAAATATATATCTGACAAAATATAAGTTCTTTGATGGCTAGAATGTGTGAAAATCGAATCAAAATAGGATTAAACTCAGTCATAATCCTTACTTACCATATCATTTACTATCAGGGACGTGCCGTCCACATGGTCAGATTGTGCGGCGCACACAAAGACCGGAAAATTTGGGGCTGCTAAGAGGTAAAGTATCAAAAATAATGTTTTACTGTATATATATATATATATATATTAGACACAGTCGGAAGGGTAAAATCCGATACTGAGAGTGGTAGAAGATATACGTCCAATGCACGTAATGGCCAAGAGAGGGAAACTCTTTACAAAAAACTGCATACCAAGATGACTTGGGTCCCTACGGTATGGTCACAAAAAAGAAGCCCTCACGTTGCGTGTGAGACTCTGAGATTTTGGCATACAAGCAGTAGTGCACCAACAGTGTCTGGCGCCTGTGTGCAGAACTTCAATAGCGCCCATGTACGTCTAGTGTGCTTGAAAAGATGAACTCAATGTTGATTTTAAGATATTAAATTCAATCTAATAAATTATTATTTTATATTGTAAAGTCTTCCCTCCCGGTGCCTGTGTGCGCCGCACAATTTGGCCATATGGATGACGTGCCCCTACACACAGGCGCTGGATAGTGTGGGCGTGCTACTGCTCACTATGTACTGGAATCTCTTCATTAACAAGATAGATAGGCTCGAACAAATCATCTTTTCCTCGTCAAAATGTAGCCTCTTCTTGAAGAACTGTCTCAAGTCTCCGCATCTTTCTTCTTTTAACAAATCAAACCTTATTCCATATTTTCAAGCGATTAGATCTCAGTGTTCGCTTGGATTCCCTAGATCCTGTCTAATTGCTTTATTAGACCAATGGTCGTTAGCTTTATGATTTTGCCCCAGTACCCGCCAGTCAGTCTTCTGGTAGTTTTCTATATCTTAAAGTCCCGGCTAAAAATCTTGGAGGTGTTTATTAGAAAAAAAATTACCTGTCACCAGACTTATTTTTTATAAACATGATTCTCCATATTTCTTAGAAAAGTACTAAATATTTGCTAAATATTAATAAATATCTATAATCTTTTGGGCGTTCTTCAAATTTGCCTTTAATTTTCAGTTCCACCTTGTTTAGGGTACGGTTTAATCAAAATAAATATATGTAATATAGTTTTCTGGCACGGTCGAAAATTGTTCCATTTATTTAATAAAAATTCATCCCCCAAGATGCAACATTCCACACATGTCGCACCCCCATTAAGCGCCCCAACAACAACCTCGATAATTATGAACAACGGTTTCATTCGCGGCAAGTGTCTATTGGCGAACTCAATTTCCCGACAGATTTTCCCCGGTCCGACGATATTACAAAGACGATAATAACAATAATAACGATAATAATCACAGATCATGCGTCGGGGGGTCGCGACCCCATCCGGGGTCCCCACGGGGTCAGGAGCGGGACAGGGGGCTCTGCGAGCGAGGCTTCGCCCCCACGCACGCTCCCGGCCCCACGCCCCACTCCCGGTGCTGGGCAATTTTGCGGATAACATTTTACTTTTATGGTAGCAACATCTTGATGGAACGGCTTATTCGGCCGATTCGCGAGCGACCTAATACGTTCGCACTTTTTTTTCGGGACCCCCGATCGGCCTTTTCGCCCCCGGGGATTTGCCTATATGTGCGCACCATGATGACGGCCAAATGGCCAAAAACTGATTATTACGTGCTAACGCTCTCTGCTAATATATGACGTCGGCTTTCGGCTTCCAAATGTCTATATTTGATTTTTTTTCGGCCCGACTGGCTATAAACATCGCAAGCCACGTGTGTCGGTCTTATTTTTAGAAGAAAAAATATATATATGTAATTGACGTTGATATGGCGCTGGAGAAGGATGCTTTGAATTACATCGACGTATGAATCTTAAGTACCTGAACTTAAGAATGGAAGTCAGACTATTTACTACACAATAGAAAATTATTCTATATTCGGGACAAGTGGCACGAGATGAAACGACAATTCGGCGCGGTGCAAGTCACGCCGACGACTCCGCCCCGACAATTGCGCCCGTGTCAAGCGTAGAAGATAATAAATGTATTATTTATTATTTTTATAATATGGTATTATAACAGATTAACCATTTGCGATGCAGTGTCAAGGCGGTAAAATTTTAACTTCCGTAAAAATGTAAAAGTTTACATCAGGTCCAAAGAATTATTTCAAAAATATATATTCAAAGATTATAATGGATACCTTAATCGTTAAGGTAATAGACAAACGAAAGTTGGAGCATTGGATGAACGAAGATTATCTTCACGGCTTGAAAGGTAATAAGAAGAGAGGGTAACCCAGAAAGGTTGATTATTATAATCTTTGAGTGGAAGATAAGGAGAGAAGTCTTGTAGCAGCTTTTGAAGGAGAACTATACCTCATCATAATTTAGCTCGAATTATCTTTTATGACTACACCGCTTTAAGCATTGGCCATGAATGATATGAGCATATGTACCTTACCAGAGTTAAGCATGCCCTCTTAGAATCTCTTAAGTATGCCCTCTCTCTTAAGTATGCCCTCTCTCTTAAGTATGCCCTCTCTCTTAATGTATGCCCTCTTAATGTATGCCATCTTAATGTATGCCCTCTTAATGTATGCCATTTTAGAACCTCTTCAATATATAAATAAGAATCGTGGTCCCGAAGAAATGACATAATACAAGAGAGGCGGAAGCTCGAAATCTAAACAACCAAGATAAGATTGGGACTCGATAATCGACTAAATCAATGATATTCAGTCAAATGTTAAGTTAAGCACGAACATCTTCGACTCGTCTCGTGATGGATTTTGGTCAGCTTTATAGCCGCGTCAGTTGCGTTTAGCATATCATTCTGGATTCAGGCGCAAGGGGATTACGCACATCTGAGCTCTGCTCAATGGTCGGCACCTCTCTACTTCCTCATCTTTCCCTTTGTCTTTGCGACGCCCGTTCAGAGTCTGCTGAGTGTCTTCTACTCCGCATAGGCCAGGGATCCGCCTGGTGGGAGGATCTCTGAACTGAACTCAATCGAGCTGTTTTCTCCAGCTCCTGACTCGTTCCGCAGCAGCTGTGCTAGTGAGCACGTTTGCTGTTCCGACAAAGCTGTCTCTTGGCTCGAGTCTCCTAGGTGATGGGTCTGTGTCCGTACATAAGGTGTTTTGTATCCTGTGCTTCGCAGGTCCGCTGAACGTCGTTTGTCACTGTTAATCTTATGTCAGACAGTGCACTTCCTGACAAGACGTGTACTCTTGGAACCTTTATCGGTTTTAACCATCCTGTGACGTCACCTATCCCATGCTGGACAGGCATACTCACCATCTGAGTAGCATAAAACGTGAACCCTAATTAGGACATGGTCCAATGTTACGTTTAAATATACTGGCTCGAATGTGTGTGTCAGCCTGTTGCCTCGCCATTGCACGCTCAGTCACTTTCTGAAAAGCTTGTTGCTTAAATAAAAGCAGTTATTTCAATCTTTGACGGATTATGTCTGAAAGCGTTTGTCATATAATAGTCGTAGAACGTTTCTAGTGCCCTAGTTAATTCTTATTATATTATTATCAATGTCGTACTTTGTGATACAATGATTAAATCGTCAGCATAGAAGTAGTGGCTGGTCCTGTCCTCTATCGATTGATCGTTCTTATAAAGTGTTAAGGAGGATCGGCCCTGGGACACTTCCTTGGGGCGTTTATTGCTTGTAACTTGGCCTGCTTAGCGATTGGTCCCTTCTTACCTCCTCGTGGTGCTAAGTGTGAGTAGGAGGAACGGGAGCCAGTGGGGGCGTCCCCTAGAGCAGTCAGCGCTCCGGGAAGCAGCCGCGAGTCAGCTTGCCCGCCAGGTCACTACGGTTACTCCGTCCTCCGAAACTAAGAGAGGAGTCCTTGGCGGATTCCCCAACCGACGGAAGTGGTTACCCCGACGGAAGGGGCGACTTGGGTTCCTCCTCGGTGATCTGAATTCCTCGTTTTCACCCGTTGCCTTGGAGGAGCAATTGACTCCGAGTCCAACTTCCAGCTGTCTAGATGATGAAAGGGGCTAATAGCATAGTCTGATGGGAAGCCTGTAGTCTTGTTGCTGGTGAAACATTTGAAGAGACATCTTAGCCACGCTGGAACTTCCCGGACTTAAGAGTAAGCGATAGAGTGTGCGGAAGTGGCAATCCCGCACAATTCAGCCCTATCGCAAGTCTCGTGGTGCGGGGCTGGAGAAGGGCGGGAAGGGAATCGACTGCACACTTCGTCACTGATAAACAGGGCCTCATGCGGTGCAGTACTCTCAGGGCGTGGTGTGCGGTTGTTCCCGACCACTGCGGGGTTCTCCCTTCCCCTGGTTGACCGGTCCGCTCCTTATATGGACGTGAGTTTGGCGTGCTTATTCGTAGAGCGAGTATTAATGTAACTTGGCCTTCTAACCCGAAGCGAGTCTCTGCCAAATAGAGGATACTAGCGATCTCCGCCGGTTTTGTGGCTCTTCTATCTTCTTCCCAAGAACCAGCAGAGACGCATCCAACTCAACCATGAGGCCAGGACTGCGATGGTTGTCCTCCAGGTTAATTAGGCTTTTCAATGCGAGTCAGGTCAACAGCCATAAGTCCGGGAGCTGAGCGGATTGTAACAATAATAATCGGACGTGGGTAGGGCCGATTACTATTTAATTAACTGTCTGATTGGATGCTACGGGTACCTCCGGTAGCACATCCGTCATCAGCACGGAAAGCGGCACGTCCGATACCGACACGCCGACAATACTCAACTCTACTGTTAGTGAGATGTTAGTCCTTTGTAATATTGTAGAGTTTGAATATTAAAAAGTTATAGTTGACCGTATCGTAGGCTGCCAATTGGTCAACGATTATAGCTTCAGTGATTTTCTTTTTTTCCGGAAAAACGATACAGAAACAGATGATTTTTAAATTTGTGATTTATTTTATGAAGTATAGTGGCTATCCTAGGATCAAGGTTCCGTGAGGCTAGAGGTCGAGGACCGCTGGTTGAGTCGAGGGCGGGTTGTAAAAGCCATGAAATTCGAACGCCGTGCGTCATTCCAAATTGAATTTTCCGGGCGTGTACGAAAATTTAATTTGAATATTAATTTAAATTGAATTGTCGTATGTTGCTTTTTTTAGATGACATCTGAAATTGAATTATTTTTGCACGGCAGCACCTTGGGCATCCCTCCCCGTAGCTCATCGTCGCTTGAACGTGAATATGTGTCGACGAGCGTCCGGCTAATGCGATTATTGCTCATTGCATTAACCCCGAGCGCACGGGGCTCCAAATTAAATTGTATTCCAGTCAAGATCCGCTGATGTATTTAGCCATTGCCAGGGATACGTGCAAAATCGGATAGCCGGAGCATATGGCGAAAGTTGGAAAAAAATTCAATGACTTTTTGACCGGAAAACCGGGCCTCGATCTCCGCTGATAAGGTTTTACCATGTAATATAAGACAGGCAGTCACAGATCGACAGTTGCGTAGGCACTACGCATGACGCATGTAATTTGCTTCTTGTACAATAAAACACGACTCTTTACCGATCAAGATTTAAGGCAACATAATGATCTCAACTAAAATTTTAATAGAATACATATGTAATTATTTATACATATAACGCATAATAATATTAATTATATTTTTTTATTATTAGATCCGTATTCGAAGGGCGACCGTCACAGAGTCCTGGCATCAGTGTTGAGACAAGGGGTTTGCATTACCGGTTTACCGGTAAATCGCCAAAAACTGAAAAAAATGGAAAATTTACCGGTAATTACCGGTAATGATTTTATCACGAATCAAGGACAGACACAGATCACGAAAGTTTATTGTAGATATACATGCGGAATAGTGTGTTTTGTTTTTGTTTAAGGCGAATTTCGAAAAGAGCTTACTTTAAATCGAGATTGAAAAACTTGGTGGAATTCCTTCCTGAAAAAACTGGAACGATTTTGTGAAATTAAAAATGCGATCTTAAAAAGTTTGATTGATATATAATTGGGGATAAATATCGATAATATGAATTTGATAAGATCTCTGACATGATATTGGCATTACAACTGGTGAAAGTAGCTGTAGAAGCTCTATATCGTGAAGACATAAATCTATATACAGATGACTTAAAATTGAAATTTATGTTTGATGAACTGTCTAAACACAGTTTTATTTTTAGCCAAGGAACTTAAAGAAGAGCCAATAATTCGAATAAAGGAAAGAAGGACAATATATTTCGATGTGGTTAATTATCTTAATGATCCTGATACAATAAATGATTTTACAGCGAATATAGATCTTCAACATAACGAATAAAACACCAATAATCACTTGAAAATCGGTAATTATATAACTAAGCATGTATTTTCAAGGGATGAGAATTATAAAATTTCTGAACAAAAACACAGAGAAGAAGATGAGATAGAAATAGTCAAAATATTACTATTTGAAGAAAAGCTTAAAATAGCAATAAATATCAAAAGTATAAAAATAAACGATAAAAATATAGTGGATAAATGTTATTCAGAGAGAAATGTCATATTTCGATATCGAAAAAAATCGTGGCAAATATTTGACTTGCCGACCAATTAGAATCTAATCCACGTCTGTTTTTTTTTCATTTACCGGTAAATAATCGGTAAATCGGTAATGGAAGAAATTATTTATCGTTGCATTATGACGGTAAATTGGAGACTTTTCTCTGCTGGAGATCGCGTAGTGTCCTCCAGATGTTAAAGACCCGCCTCAGGGTTAGAAGGCTACTTATATATTATAAATTAAATGTTCAGAAATTAAAAAAATGATTAAAAAGTATTGTACTATAAATAAATATTTTGTAACTGCGATTAACGTATAAAGTAATTATTTTTTATAGAATACTAAATTTATTTAAATGCCTCTTTTATGATTACAACTTAGCTATTCTTACTTTTACAACTCGAATACCTGAATTACACGATTTCATTATGACACCGTATCTGTTAGTGATTGTAAGAATGATGATGAAGAAACTAAAAATTAAATGAGGAGATATAAACAGTGGCGGCTCTTGGCTAAAATATTTGGGGGTGCTGCGAAAGATTAAAAATTAAATAAAGTATAATTCAAAAGTGACTCAGTATGGACGGAACGGGACTGCTAAGAGTCGCAGCGCAACACAGCGCTTATTGACGACACGCCCCTCACCCTGTTGTCGTCCCCCATCCATTCAATACACGACGCTGGATATAAATATTAATAAGTTCTTTGACAGTGAACTATTTTTATTGTATTTATCAAGGCGATTTATAATATGAAAAATAATAAATATCTTTCAAAAATATATTGTAGAACGCTTTTATAATAAAATGAATATTTTATTTTTTGCAGCGGAATAAAAAAAGGGTTTTGAAATCGGCTCCGCATATTGTTCGCACATCGTATCTCCTCGAACGATCTTACGCGCCTCATATGGCTGTCATCTTAAATTAAACAATATATTTATCCTATGCCAATATATGACCGTTGTCTGCGTCTTCGCCACGGCCCAATTTGGCATAAATAACATTGAGAGAAATTGCAAGAACATATTCCGTGTGGCAAGGATCTCGGGCAATCAAAATCGCATAGGCTTAAAAGCGATAAGGCGAAATGGAAAAGGATTTTTATTCCTGGACCCCCTTTAAAAGGACCCGGAAAATAAGTTTCATAAAAATCGGTCGTATCCTATTTTGTTTATCATATCTGTCCCAAAAGTATTGTTTAGAAGGGTTCGGCCACTCTGGGGCCCTCCCCGGGCCGCAGTTGTTCTGTGCATAAAACCGGCGGGGAGGGATGCTCGATGGGGGGCGAGTATACTAAAAAGCGACTAAACTTTTCTTATATAAATGTTAAGTAATATTTTCCAGCAATAAACTCGATTTTAAAAGGGAGGATCAGTGCCGGAGTAAAAATTTTGAGACGCCCGTTAAACCCACAGAGCCTCCGTCGCCCTTTCTCACTGTGTACGCATATTATTATGAATAATTAAGTATTAATTCACTCTACCGTATTACTCTGAAACGTATTGTGTATCATTCAGCCGATTCGGCCAAGTGTAAATATTCATGGAGTGTAAAATACGATGACGACGATGATTTGCCTGTCGTAAAGGCGGAAATGTACAATAGTTCTAATTATACTAATAGTTGCCTGAGATTACGATCGCATATGTTTTATTAATATTACTCAAATATATGGGACCCTAGAAACGCTGATATGGAATAATTAAATTATATCTAAAGTTCGACTTGAACGAATGTATGCAATGTTTATGCTAATTAATGCTTAGAAAGATTTTTTTATATTTTGAAAATAATACATTAATTTTTAGAGACATACACAGTTTTATAAAAATACAAGTATAATTTAAATAAAAAATATAAGTAATCATATTTAAGGAACGCCAGACGCTTGGAAGTCAAAAAATCTAATATAGAAGACTATGTATACTAAGGTTCTAGGAACAGGTGTTTTCTGCATTTTAAATATAGTATTTAAATCTTTGAGCTCCTAGAAATAATCATCATCTCTATCATGACTCTTAGTAATTTTGCTGGGCTATAAGAGTAAAAATAACAAGATTGACTAAAATACCCAATTATCGGAAAACGGATAAAAAAATGAAATACTAGTCTCCAACTCGAGTCCCTTTCTCCATACTTTCACAATCCAGGTGACATAGGAATAATCATATAATAAGATAGGTATTTTTAGAATATTCACTTGATTTTCACGATTAAAAATTACCTGAACGCTTATTTAAACTTCATAGCTTCAGAAAAAAATGAGCAGACGTAGTGGGCCAAGGAAGTTAGAGGTAACAAATCCAATACCCACTACGTTTGGGAATATGGCTTTAGATAAAAATCTAGATTGACATTACCATACCCAGTTACTAACAAGATTGAATTAGTCCATCGTGTCTATATACAGTATCTTTTTCTGAAAAATAATATCAGGATTAGAATGGCAAGAAATGCTAACTATTCTTGATGATCTGTCTCCAAACTTTGTAGTGGTGTGTGATCTATTCTTCTGTATGGTTGCTAGATATGGTTGCCTACCAAAAATAACCCACTGGAAGCATTGGTGACTGAACAACGTTAAAGATTATATTCATGAAGAACGCGTCAAAATAAATAATACGATTGTGTACTTTCGATACGTCATTCGTAGATAAAGGTTTCGACATCTTTAGATCATCGTGGAAGATAAACGGTGGTTAGAAAGAAAGTAGCTGTCGTGTCCTGATCGAGAGATCCGTAATAGTTCCGGTTTCTCTAACATTTATGGAAAAAAAGACAACAATTCG
The DNA here is from genome assembly GCA_022495035.1 of Philopotamus ludificatus. NCBI lineage: Eukaryota > Metazoa > Arthropoda > Insecta > Trichoptera > Philopotamidae > Philopotamus > Philopotamus ludificatus. Next base: position 69,036 of record JAGXCT010034891.1, read on the forward strand.
CGAAATTTTTTTTTTTTTTCAAACAATCTTTAGTTTTTCATCAATATTAATTTGGTCAGCTTCAAATGAAGTTCCCATCAGATAAATCGTATCTTTAAACTGATCCTAGAATTATTTTTTCTTTTCTTAAAACACTTTTTTTTAGTTAAGAGTTTAGCTTTTTCAGCGATTCTGTCTTTATCTTCTCAATATTAGCCTTACGTAGTCAATTCATGATTTTTTTTTCATTTACAGGAAAATTCCTTCAAGATATTGAATAAAATTGCATAATGAAATCTGAATGATAAAGCATCATCTTGCATATCAACCCATGCGGCTCAAAAACAACCGCGTCGTCCGTAGGGGGGCTCTCAGAGACCCCAAGCATTTCATCAATATCTTGAGATTAAAAAAAAACTGATTATTCATGAATAACTATATTTATTCTTTGTATGACCTCTATAAATATAACGCGTAAAAAGACAACGCTCTCAACGTTTCACTCGCATTCGGCGCTTCGTACTGAATGCGAGCGAGAAAAAACATTTTTATTTTGTTTCGCAATTTGGCAATAAAGAACAACGATTATATCCAATATTTTTTTTTTTAGATTTTTAGATCCATAATAGAACCCATCAGCACGGCTAGGTTATATGGCATTCACCACCAATTTCCAACAAGATACCTTATATAGACAAAGGTTCATCCCATAAAGCAATGCTATTGCGTAACTTCTTTGATGACAATGTACCATACTATGTAAGTACCGTTTAGCAATACAACTCTAGTGCGGTTCTTAACCTGGTTCGATCGAACCCCTGCCCGGTGAGTCAGTCTCCCGGCTGGTGGAGGTCAAAACACATCCGACTTGTATTGGTGAAGATCGAGGCAAACCCTCCTATCACCACACAGTTGAGAGGGTAAAATCCGATACCAACACATGGTAGAAGATGTACGTCCAATGCCAGCAATGGCCAAGAGAGGGAACTCTTATAAAACCGCATACCAAGACGGCTCGGTCCCCGCGGTGGCGATACGAAAGGAGAGCCCACGTCACGAGGATCTGTGGTTCCTTTGGCCTCGACTACCATGCGAGAGTTTGGTAAGGTCCATGCCCTCAGCGAGTGAGAGCCTTGTGACTGGCAAATGATGATGATGATGATGATGATTATGAAAAATCATACGACGTATGTTATAAGAGTTCGATGAACGCGCACATCAACCTGGTGGGGTTCAGTACCTTCAACAAGGTTAAGAACCACTGCCCTAGTGCCACATACGATGTAAAATATGCACAAGGGTAGATTTTTAAATAATCCGTACAAGTTGTTGATATAGCTTATGTAACAAGTAGTCCTGGTTCAGCACCAGATTCTGTAAGCCATTTTTTTTATTCCTCATAACACGTGTTTACGTAACAAACTCAGGGGATAATCTGACTTCTTCGTTTATGTTTAGATACGTTTGTTAGCTTGTCCATTCTCGGGATTATATTTAAAAAAAAATCTAAGAGCTGGATGCCGATGGCTCACTGCATCATTGCCAGATTTGATCGACAATCACACCGCGGCTGCGTCGGTCGTGATAACAGATGAAAATCACGCCTCGTCCACATCAATTTGTCGACGTACACTCGTGGAAGAGTATAAAAAAATCCCCTTATCGTCTCATCAACAATTCCAAATTTCCATATTCGCCAGATAATAATCGTTCGGGGATCTGTGTCGTCTATTAGGTGCGCAGTTTAACCGGTGTGAACTCCGCCGGAGTCGGTTCTCACAGGCGTATCCCGGTTTTTGATAGACCCATTTGAATAAATAGGCGGTCACCACAAACGACATGGCCGTCCCGTTTTATTATGGCGAATTCCCTTTTCTGGTGCGTTATCTAATAGATAAATACATAGATGGAGCACATACGTGACTACACCGGCCGCGGGTCAGGAGCAGGGGGAATCTCTTCCCGAAATCAAAACGGTCGTAAGCGGCGGGCGTATGATGTAACCGGGGACCCCAACGACCAACATTGTACGCGCGTCCGAATGTGTTTGCGAATAAATCTCGCCGGGAGAGTTTCGAGTTAACGTTGGACGTGCGTCGCGACGGATGATTGGCTGGCCGAAGAAAAATTGCAAAATATATATTCATGGCCATCCATTCGTATATAACGATAAGATTATATTTGTATTACAAATTGCTTTTTTTTTCAGCGCAAAGTTTTTTTTTCTCTCCTTATTCTCTCCTTATATTAAAAATAAATATAAAAGTTTTAAATAGATTAGAGCCGCTTACTTTCAGAATTTTCGCCGTTCTCGGCTATGGCGAAAAACACACAATGTACACACAATATGTGGACAGTCCAATTATTTTTATTTATCATGGATTCTAATATTTTATTCTTTCCCACTCACGTTATACAAATCATTAATTGTATTCAACTTTTATGCAAAAAAGATGACAATCTCACGAATCATTGAATCAGTTTCTTCAGCCTCTTTTCCTCTCTTCAGTTTTTTTTTCTTCTTTCAGAATTACTGCAATATGAGCATTATAACTAATAAAAAATGAATGCGAAATAATCATGAAGTTTTTTGAAAAAAACGGCCTGCGTTTAGCACAGATTTCAATATATTTTATAAGTAAATATTTTAATTATAGACTTATATAATATTTTATTTCGAATATATTTTAAAAACAGGTAAAACAATTGCTTTAATCTCTTATAAAACCATCTTAAAAAAAATGTCTATCGAAAGTCAATAGCAAATAATAATTGTAAGTATTTAAATAAAGGGAAAGAAAAATTAGGTCAGTTAAGAACAAAAACAATGACAGGATAGGCTAAGCAACCTACTGGGGCTGGACGCCGGCCAATCCGACAGAAAGCGTCAATTCGGGAAGGGTCACGAGAAGGAAAATAGACCTTTGTATTTTTTAAAAAATGCATTTATTCTAAGAATAAACATTTTATGCTTCCAAAATTTGTTTGATATTTTGGGATCTTTTCACTTGAATAATTGAGAATGAAGCAGCAATATTTCACCCCGGCGACATATACTCACCGTAGACTGAGGATTATCAGAGATTCTGATTCGCCAAATATCGTAATGCATAATAGTATACGTTTCACTCCGCACTTGGCACACTCCTGCCCGGTAATGAATACGGAAGCGAAGAGGAGTCCACTATTCTTTCAAATTTCACTACCATTCGATAGTCTATTAAGGCCCAAACACTCAACGAGTGAGTGTCCCGTAGCTGGAAAATGATGATGATGATGATATAATTCTATGGATCTCTCCCATGCCGCTAAGTTATTTTTTTCTTATCAGTAGTAGCATTATTGTAAGACAAAGATCCACCACTACTATGACAATTTTCTACTCCGAAAATCTCTTTTTCTCACTAACAGAACTAATATGCCTCGGGAAGGAAAACCTTAACAATGAAGGTTGATAAACGACTTAGTTTCGATACCTTTGCTCTGTCCATTTCTTTGGAACTGTCCTTACTATGACGAAAGAATTGCTATTACTCAACAAGGTAATTGGTAGTTGTGACTCATCACGCCTTAACCCCTAGAGAAATGGAAAATGAATACCGAGACAAACCCCTTCCCACTTGTCTGGACACAGTAAAGAGGGTAGTAAGTCAGATACCAGCAATGGCCAAGAGAAAGAAACCTCTTTATAAAAAAACGCATACCATGACAGGTATGGACGTACAGGGGGAATCTTCTCGTCATTGAGAGACCCCGACTCCCATGGCCTCGAATTCCATTCGAGAATTTGTTAATGCCCATATGCTCAGCGAGTGAGTGTCCCGTGGCTGGCAAATAATGATGATGATTATGATGAAATGAAAATAAAAAATATTCTGATTTTCTTTCCTGCCTATTTTCTCTACTCGAACCTAGTTAAGGATCATTAGATAAAATATTGGTTAAGGAAATTTCCTTCTGACTTCTCCACAAGATGTTTCAGAAATGTGGCATGTCTCGCCATTCCAAAAAATGATTTTAAGGACTGTTGGGTGGCACTTATCTACGTAATGTTTCGCATCTATCTATTTTGCAAAGATTTCTTTGATTGATAAATTGGGAATTTCCTCTGACTCCTTTCCCGCCGAGGCGGAAGAGAGTATGCCTTAAACCTCCCCTAACTTCTCTACATCATCACCGATGATACTGCCCAAGAATCAATGTCCTTCATTATGCTTCTGGTGACAAATTATTCCAAGCAGAGTTCATTGTTAAGTAGATAAAAAATACTTGGTTTAAGTTGTATGCTATAAAATCTGTTGGAACAATACGTCTGGCACTCGGAGATGAAAAGGTTAAACAACATTCTCAGGGTTAATTCTGTATCAGAGGTGAGATGTGTTCAAAAATGATGTCACGATATCAAGGGTTTGTCAGAGCCTATCCACGAACACATGGGTATTTATTATATAACAATAGACATATATAAGTTTATTATGATATTATTAAACCAAAAATATTTTCATCTTATAATAATAAATATTACGACATGTATTACGTAATATATAACATGTACGTGAAATATGAGTACTCGATATATTTTTGTCGTATGTGTGACGCCACCCGCAAACATTTTCGACGTGACCTTGGAATATTGCGATTTGTTACAATAATTTTCGTGGAAAACGGTAAAATTTCCATAGCCGATTCAATTTAAAATTGAGTAATGGCATTCAGAATGTTTAGATAATTTAAAATAAATTCTGTAACAATATGTGTTGCGAAAATTACACGTTTTCTCATCAATGTGCAATTACGCACAGTGGATTAGTTATATAATAACTATATGAATAAATTGCGAGTACGCGTGTATTAAATTTTCTAATTTATTGCAAATTCGCATAGCGATTACATTATATTACAATTTTTTTTTTCGTTAAGGCTAAGTTCTACATTGTAGTTAGCGTTTTGTTTCACACTACGCTCTCACGACACTGTTACCCGCGCATACGTCGGCCTCGAAAGGGTATAAATAAAATTACGCGAAAAATATCACAGGTGTGTTCAACTCGGCCGGAGTGTGGGGCCAACTTTTTTCTATGCGAAAAAAAAATTTTCGCGAGCATTATAATATTTCTTCATTATGTTGCGCGGCTGGGGGCATTACGCGGTTACGCATGTTCGAACATTTGTATCGGAATTTGGGGCAATGCTTCATACTTGCGGAAAAATACGCATTCCGCTTTATATTCCGGGCCCGTGAAAACATTCCGGCGAAATCCTTTACCTGGCGGTTTTTTTTCCCGGGCGGCGGTGAAAATTTTCACGTGGCGAAATTTTCCATAAAACTCTCTTTACTCGAAATGTGACTTGGGGACAAAGCAGTGGCAAAGCCCCTCAAAAGTGAAAGCTATTATCGATACTCGAAATGTGCACGCTTCGATGTGCTCCGGCCACTTCTTGGCGGTCGGAGAAAGGGGTTCGGGGGTATTATAGTTGCGGCGACCATACGTTTTATATTCAACAGGACAGTACTTATATACAGTCGAACTTAGATCCATCGCTTTTCAAGGAACTCTTCAAAAATGATGTTGAATGAACAAACCTGAGATATTTTCTTACACCGTTATGCAAAGAAAATATTGTTTTTCTATACTGAATTCGTTCTTATTAATTTTATTCAAATAAATATTTTGTCATTATTATTACGATGATTATGCAGTTAGTCGCGACTATGCTTAGATAGTACTTAAATGGGTCAATCTTCAGGAAAATATATTTTGTACTGGCCAAAGGATAAACGAGAAGATAAGATAACAAGCTACTACCCCCATATCTTTAAAAATGTTAATCAAAATTTAAATGGGTAATTAGTGATTTTGAATACACTGTAATACCATTAATCTATTGTCAGCTTGTGATATTTTTCAATATAATAAGAATAATAAGAATTTTAAGTCCTAAGTGTCCCAATTTTTTTGTAATTGTCAAAAGTCAAAAGAATAAAAAGGTCGGTGCTATATTGTCTGCAATTGCCGAAAAAAACAACAATATTCGCTGACTGCCACGCGCGCGATGTTTTTTCTAGGTCGCATCCGGTACGGTGTGCCGAGTGCGAGTGAAACGTACGAGTGACACGTGCTGCGAGAGCTCAGTCTGCGGCGAGACATCGCTGAGAGAATTGTTATTTACGCGTCATATTGAATAGCTAAAAACTAAATTATGAATTTATTCTTGGAATAATTCATTTTTTAAAAAGGTTAAGAAATTAATGAATAATTCATCAGTATCTTGACTTAAAATGCTTGGGGTCTCTGATAGACCCCCTTCGGACGCCGCGGTTGTTGTTGAGACGCCGTATATTGTGTCCCGAATATAATAAATCTATTCTCATTGTTTTTATAAGAGATATATATCACATCTGTCTCATTTAACTTAAGTGAGATATTTTCCTTACTTCTTCTGCTGGGTCCATATTATTCCGAAAATCCAAAGCTAGGCGTTTTTTGTTCTTCAGCATATTCCTGCATTGCTGCGTTTTTACAGGCTGCAATCACGAAATTGGACATCATTTCTGAGGCGGAAGAAAAGTTTTGATTGTATCTTAGGGAAAAGAGTTTGAATTAGGATTGGACGTTTAAGGTATTAAGTTGTCAAAGGTGGGCATTTTCAATACTTTTGTTGACGCCTACGATGAACGTTGCTATAATATATTTTGCTGAAATATTTCTGTAAAAAGCTAACTAAGCTTAATAGCATAATCAACTAAATATATGGCTTATTTTGTATGGTTTTGATATTATAGATCTAATTAATGTTGCCAATCAACCTTCTTTTAATAAAATCGTCTGGAAAAAAATGTGTTTCGTAACCGTAGCGTTTAAATAGCTTTTCCTATTGGATCTTTACAACGTTTTTATATATTTTTTATGACAACTTGTACACTATACTCATTTATATTTAATACATAAAATAATGAATCGGATATTTTTCTTCCTTTACTCTTTTTTTAAATATATATAAACTAAACATATATATAATATA
>JAGXCT010034892.1:13307-38869 GCA_022495035.1 Philopotamus ludificatus
TTACGCGTTTGTTTCTAGGAACGTATCTACCGCGTAAATCGAGGGATTGGTGTATATTCTTATTGAGAAACAGATTTTTCTGTTATCTCGAATGAAGTTATTTAAAGTTAAATCCTCTTATAGCGCCCTCTACTATAGAACGGATTGCTATATAGTGTGTGACCGTCTTCTAGAGCGTCATGTTCTAAAAAAAAGCTAAATTTTCAAGGTCAATTAACACATTTCCGCACGAAATAAAGGCCAATACCCTTTAGTTGACAAGAAACTAAAAACAGATCAAGGTCATTATGCAAAAAAAATGTTTGATGATTCATTTAAAAATCTCAGTCTTCTATAGGGCGGTTTTAGTTTACAAGTGTTAAAACGCATCCGTTTAAATAGGGCTTGAAAAAAATCATTTGAATTACTAGTAGTGAGATATTCTCAAAAATATTTTGATCTGTTTTTATTGGACCGCCGTGTAATTTTGGAGCCGTGTAAAAAGAGAATCGGGCGAAGATATGTATACATGTACTCTGATTAAATCATAAGTTGACATCAATGCGATTCAATCATCCGTAAAATGAACTTTAAAGCGCAATTTTCAGTATTAGATACAATTATGAATTGATTTTATTTACATGGTTACATAGTTTTTCCAAATTTTTCATTTTGTTTTATATATATATATTTCAAATGTGCTTAGTATTGAAGATGAATAAACCCTGTGCAATATTCATAGATTTGCTTAGGATATCATCATATGATATTCTAAGCAAATATGATAATTGTTTTTATAAAAAAAATTGTACAGGGTTTTGTAGGGCATTTGAAATCATTTTTAAAACATCTCATATTCTTTAATAGAATTTTCTCTCTGATTAGATGATCTAGTTGTTTTTTTTGTTGTTTATTTCTCTGATATACTTATAGACATGCTTGGTAATATTGTTATCAATAGTATCTGATATTGCATTGCAAGCAGCGGATGCTCTTACACTTCTGATGGACGATGAAGAGCTCGAGTGTAACCTTTGCCAAAGACGATTCGAAGAGCAAGGTACTTGCCATAGTTTACAAATCATGATTGAACAAAATTATAGTAAATACACAGTATCCATCAAGACCAATGTGACAATGCCGACTGAATGATATGAACTGAATGAGCCACCGCCGGTGGTTTTTATTTTTTGTTTTTTGAAACACATCCGACATACATCATCGTTCGTTTTTAATATTTTGTTTTCAATGAAGGCATCCTGAGTTTATTATTGTTTTATGTCATCATGATTGATGTCCAATTGTTACGTGTGATATAATAACGATTGCCGTTGCTTAGGAAACTACAGCTGTTTGAAGGTTGATCTAATCTTCACGAGAGACAGAGCCTTTTACTTCACGACTGTATTTATACCTGGAATCATCTTAGTTACGTCATCATTTATAACATTTTGGCTAGAGTGGAATGCCGTCCCAGCAAGATCGATGATAGGTAAATTATGACGTCACAGAACAGTGACACTTTGCCTGATTGACTGCCTGAAGAGCCTGCTATTTTTTCTTTGTTATTCTTAGACAAATTTGGATCGTTTTTGTTTCGTATTATTATTACATCATATGCAATTTTAGATGGAGGCCGGTCATGTACAGTAAAACGATCATCACGACGAAGATTGGCAGCTGCAGACTCACTCCGCTTCATAGTTTTTCACACAAATCATTTAATTACTGTAAATAACATTAAATAGACGTTGCGATAATTTTAGAAAAATACATTTTTCTAATATTATCTCAATCATTATGGAATGTTTTAATTATTACATAGATTTTTTGTTTTGTTTTATTGAATGTTTCTGTATTTAATTGTGCACTCATAATTTATTATTTATAACATGTTAATCGTTACTGAGGATGCGTCATATCTCTATCACACAAGTCATATTGTCCATGCTTGCTATTGTAGGAAATTACAGTTGCCTGAAAGTGGACTTGACCTTTACAAGAGATCGATCATTTTACTTCACGACCGTGTTCATTCCGGGTATCATCCTTGTCACATCTTCATTCATCACTTTTTGGCTGGAGTGGAATGCTGTGCCAGCTAGGGTTATGATAGGTAGGTGTTGATCCTGCATGTGTACCTATCAAGGATGTTGAATATTTCTACAGTCATGTCATTAAATTTCGCGAGTTTTCTTGACCCGATTTTTCGCAACCCTGTTTATTATTCATATATTTTTTGGTTAAAACTAACTAATAAATGTATACTTACTACATAAGGTAAACAACCGTTTCGAACGCCGAGAAAGAAAAAGAAGAAGAAAACAACCCATCGACTCTGTAAACCGAAGAACTGTAAATCCCCTAGCCTGGACAATATACAAGCCGAACTGGTTTCATGCCTTGTCTGGAAGAAAAGATTCCAGAGGAGTGAATTGTCGTCCACTGTTAAAGTGTTCATATCTCGGCTTACATATTACAAATAATAATAAGATCAGTTTAGAAGTACGAAGAAGAACCATGCTAGCAAACCGGTGCTACTTTGGACTTTAATAGAATCTACGGTCGAGATTCCTCTGAAAGAAGACTAAAGCCAAGCTCTACATGACCCTCATCAGGCCCGTCCTAACATACGGTTTGAACGTTGGTTTCTGAAAAAGCAATGAGCGACAACTGGATATACTGGAGAGAAGGATTTGGAGACAGCTCAGCTTCCGGGCTTATGGCTAGTTAACTTGGAGGACAACCATTGCAATCCTGCCCTCAAGGTTGAGTTAAACGCATCTCTGCTGGTGCTTTGGAAGTGTTTAGAAGAAGCACAAGACCCGCTTCGGGTACGATCATTTAAATAAATTAAGTAAAATATTTGAAGCCTAATTCGACGATGGAAAATGGCGTGTCCGAAGCAACGACCAGCTGTACAGATTATACAAAGAAATACCGGTCACAGTTGCCAGAGTGGCCAGTCTCAGGTGGTCCAGTCACGTGTCAAGGATGCGGTACAGTCAACCGCCGAAAAGATATATGTTCAACAAGTTTTCCTGTGTTCATAGAAAAGGAAGACCAAGGCTGAAGTGGTTGAACTGTGTATAGAGGGACACTACATCATTGAAATTTACCGGAAGATGGAACTACGTGGCGGCAGATCGAATAAAATAGAGAAGGGTGATGGATAAGGCCAGGACTCTTCAATAAGTCTGTTGCGTGTTGTTGATGATGATAATAAGTTAAAGCGAAACGTCATTTTTTATTACGTTACTTTAAAATCAGTTGTCAGTGAGATTCAAAAGAAACATTTGCGGTATTGTATGCAGTTGTTATTTGATAAAGGATTGGAATCAAATGGAGCTACCACGACCATCCGTTATACTTGTGAAGACTGCTTGAATCTTCAATAGTGCTATACAGTAATACCCCCGATAACGCGAATTTAAAAATAAATCGCGGCAGACCCTCTAATAACGCGAGCGCATTCTATTAATTCATAGCTCGACAGTAAACTCTATGCCGTTTGGCTGAGTGTGCCTGTGTGTTGATCTCGCTCGCACATATCTATATCCTCATGTGTGCGAGTGTTCGGCACATTTCTCACCATTCACGCCTGATTTAGACAATGAGCCACGGATGTCTATGTGATGTCGGTGATCGCATGCATGGCAACCGAATATTTCATTCATCTAAGATTCATATTTTTTTTACATTGTGTATGTGAAATACCCGTAACCCTAAAGTTTGTATGTGCTTCATTATCCCGAAACGCGTTATTCCAATAACGCGCTCCCAACTTTCGCGTTATCGGGGGTATTACTGTACTTGATTTTAAAAGTTTAATAGTTGTAAACGCGGGTGCAAGGACAAACCAAAATTAGAAAGGCCTTTTTAAATCGATGATAACAGTGAAGGGTAATTTTCTCTAACGATTTTATATTAATGAATAATCATCTTTTTATCTTAAATGTCAAGAAACGCAATCGATTTGCTTGTTAAAAGGATTGTAACCAGAGATGAGAAAGGGGTAGTCTCTATTGTCTACCCCTAGGCCATCATTGACTATAAAAGGTTATCCTTTTATATTCGAAGGGATTTTTCTACTAACTTTGTCGGACTATTACAGCATAGTTGACTAGTTCTCAATTAGTAATATTAAAATAGGTATTTCTTAAAAAACAATCGGTTTTAGAAAACAAACAGGGATGAATTCTTTAGAATGATAATACAAGACCACACACAGCAAGAATTATGCAGGAAAAAATAACAGAACTAAAATCAGAAATTCTACAACATTCGACATATTTACCTGATCTTGTACCATTAGACTATCACAAGCCAATTAAAAATTCACTTTGAAATAAAAAAAAATACTTAACCCTTTAATCGCCAAGCCAATTACATAGATTTTTACTGTACGCCGTATAAACTTCAAATAAAATGAAACGGCTAAACATATCGACATTCTAACAATCACATTGCCTTCAAAAGATGTCCCTGCATTCATTTCCGTTTAAAAATATTATATTTATTCATAAATAAATTCGTAGTAGCGTTTGCTGTGGCGCTGTTGGTTAGACGATTTCGCGTGCCTGCACGTCGTGGCGTCTAAACGGTTAATTCAATTCACTTGAAGTCCTATTTAAATAAAAACCGGAAAATATTTGATATAATAATATTACATTTATATAATGTGTAGATCATATTAATCAAAATGCATTTTGACATATTTTTATTAATTTCATGAATAAACTTTGACTAAATCTTAAGAAAAATATTCAACATCCTTAATAACTATATATTTTTAGCTACCATGCATGTTTATTTTCTTTATTTTTCATTAACTTTGGCATTTATTAATATATTAAATTTCATATTATGTATATTTAAAATTATTATAGTTTATATTAAGAGTGTATGATCAAACTTTAAATAGATAAGCATGACTAAAAGAATATTTTTTATATACATATTATGCATCTTTATTTAAAAAATCTAAATTAATAGTGAAACTGTCTTATAAAAATGTATTTGGGTGGTCAATTTTGAAGGTATGTATGTACATATAATATTCTAAACTTAAATGCATCATCTTAAAAATGCACCTGATTCTCTTTTTTTAATAAATGGATAAAAGATTCTGAATATAAACCAATATTTTAATTGAAACAATAATTGTGTAGAAGAGAATCTGGTGTATGCTCAAACCAAAGCGACGGTATTTGCGCGAGAATACGTTTCAGCATTATTTTGATTTATCTTTCGGATGCCGTAAATCCTCATTCTGAGAATTCTCTTCGGTTTGAGCACGCCTTGCATTTATTGTGCACGTTTGCGTTAACGTTTTTAAAAAACACGGCCGACGCCCTTCCCATTTCAGGTGTGACAACAATGCTCAACTTTTTCACAACATCCAACGGTTTCCGTTCCACACTTCCGGTCGTCTCGAATCTCACAGCTATGAACGTGTGGGACGGGGTGTGTATGTGTTTCATATACGCGTCGCTGCTCGAGTTCGTGTGCGTCAACTACGTCGGGAGGAAGCGTCCTCTCCACAACGTCGTGTACAGGCCCGGGGAGAACCCCGTGACGCAGGTAATAACAATCATATTCGAGTGATTCGATCAAGTCTGCATGATCATTTATTAATAATCGAATAGTGCTAATGAAAGTGTTAAAAAATGAGTACTAAAATAAGCGACGCGAATTCGCGTCACTGGCGAAGAGTCGCTAAAGACGGGGGACGCAATATTGCGTCATATATACTACAATCTATGATACAATGTTAATATATATTGCACTTTAGAATAGACAGGAAATGGAATATAATAACTTATTTACATTCGGTAACCGCGACCTCATTAATAGAACAGAGTTTTGCATTAAATCAACTAGCGTGCTGCATAATGCAATTTAATCTCTTGTATTATTAGGTTGGTAGAAAATAATTGTGTTAATAATTAATAGCTTAAACTAAACCTTTAATAAATTGTCGCAATATAGTCAACCCTCCTATAGTACACCTTTCTAGATCGCCGTTATCTACAAAACGCTAAATTTTCAATGAAATCACATATTACATAAATATGTAATGCATTTCCGTCCAAAATAAAGGTATATGTCCTTTGGTTGAATAGAAATATTATTTATTTCATTAATTTAAAATATTTCAATGGAAAAATGGTTGATGTATTGTTTTCGTTCAATTTACAAAATACAATTAAAAAATGTATACCCAGATTTTGTATGCCCCTTGTTTTTTATTGGGTATGGTCCTTATCTCAGCGCTTTAGGATTCAATTGAAGAGTTCTTGGACCATTTCGTAGATACAATTACATTTTGTAGTTTTAAAAAATCGACTATTAGTCGCAGTTCTTTGTATTTCATCCAATTTATGTGGCATTCAATTGTTAGACATCTACTTAAGAAGAAAAAACCATTTTGTGGATGACTACATTGACATTTTGCAGGCTTTAGAATTATTCTGAGTAATTCTGAATCAACAGATGTTCTCAGTTGTTCATTATCAACTAAAAAATAACTATTGTTTCCTTCTTCGTCTTGTAGCCTTTCATTCAAATTAGATTTTTTATCAACCATTGCACTATACGCTCTATAGAAGTATCAGTGACAAAAGCATTGTTAATTTTTGAGTAATTTCAGCTGATTTGCAACAATTTACAAGAAAATAATTATTGATATTTTCTTCTTCTCTACAGTTCGCTTATAGTCTGGTACCAGCTTCACCTTCTGGTTTCATTTGGTATTTTTTCGTCTTCCCGTGCCCTCTAGGTTTTCGTTCATCATTAGCTTCAAGCTCTCCTCTCATCAAATCTCTCTTTATCCGAATAACCGTGGAATAATCATTCTTCTAACTCTTCAGTTCTCTTTTATGGAACTCAATGCATTTGTGAGCATCATCACATCTCAATGGCAATCAATCTTCGCATGTCTCTCTGATGTCGCTTGTACTTTATCTTGCTTTATTCAGCGAATCTTTTTAGAAGTAAAATTCTGAGATTTTTTCTGTCATGCCATTCATCCATCATAAAATATTTTTCTTTTAAAAATGCAGTCAACCCTTCTATAACGCTATTGACTATAAAGTAAAGTATGCGTCAGTCCTTTCTATGGGTTTTTACGTCAAATATACCCTTCTGCAAATCAAATACACCGTTTTGCAAATCAAATACACCTTTTTGAAAATCAAATTTACTTAAATTTACTTCTTTTCAATAGACATTCCAATAGAAAATAGGTAAATTTGATTTGCAAGTAAAAAACCTGTATAGTCCTTCTTTCGAGATCACCGTTTTTCAATGTCAAATTACAAATTCCATGCATTATATGTATGTACAATGGAGGCTTCTGAGAAAAAAAATGGTGGTGCTGGGGAAGATTAATAATTTAATAAAGTATATTTCGCTAATATTTTATTTAAAACATAAAAAATAAGATAAGATAAAAATACTGAACAACGTCGCTAAGCGCAACACAGCGCTTAGCGACAAGGCCTCCCCTCCACCCCGCTGCCGCCTCGCATCCATCTAATAAGCGACGTTGGCAGCGCAGACAAGCAGACAGCGCTCTTGCTCTACACTGCGTGGCATATTATTAAATATAAAATTAATTTATATTTTCATATACATCATTTATAAGAATAAGTTTCCTCAATTTGCTTGGGGGTGCTGCAGCTTCGCAGTGTATATGGACGAGCCGTCCCTGTGTACTTTCCTAATCTTTATAATGCAGTTTTTTAAACCGTGGTCTCTATCTCTTCCAAAGTCATAAAGGCAATACCCATTGAAAAACATGCATTATCTTGTCTAATTCCTCTGTGGTTTAAATTTCTTATAGGCGGAATTATATTTCTACTAACTTAATATCAATAAAAATTACAAATAATGTAAACCGATTTTAATAATATTATTATATTATAAACTAAAGTGCAATAGATTTAATCATTGTTTTTATATTTATTTTGATTTGGGTCTCTCGTCCCTAATCTATTATTATTAATTATATATAATTCTAATGACAAATAAAATAAATATTAAATGAAAAGTAGGATTAACTTTCGTTTATTATTTATTTTGCGTATTTTATTATGAATAAATGTGAATTTTCAATCGTGGTACTAATATTAATATCTGATTAATAAAATATATCAATATTCGTATTATTTATTGAAGAAAAAATAAATAATTCCTATTTGGTAAAGTGGCTGAATTCTACGTCATAGACTTTTTTTTTACTAAATATTTAAATCTACTTATCCCCCTCGTTCAAGCAAGCATACAAAAATACATGATTATTGTAACATTGAGTCACCGAATTGTTTATTTCTTTATATTTATTTATTTTTTTATCAAGAAGTATATTCAAATTTTTCCGAACTTTGTTTTTGAAAAACTTTGCTTCTCTTTCGATCCTCAGCAACGTTTTGCTTCTCTCTCTATAATACAGCTTTAACATGTATGTTAATCGTGCTTTTTTTTATCCTTGTGTAATAATATGTTTGTTTGTATGTATGTTTGTAACTCTATTTACATGCCTGTGTGTTAATATCACGAAGTTTAATTATATTTGATAGTCACATTTTTCCTGTTTTTCCATATATTGTTGGTAGAAGTGCACAAGTTTGTGATTTCTTGATTTATGATAGATTTTTTTTAATACTTATTATACTCTCTGAATAATGCTTTAGAAATGCGTAGTGGTCGGCAACCATTTAAATAAATGATTTAAATATTTATAGCGCTTTTCGAGTTTATTAAACATGTAATTTTATTTTTAAAGTCATGAATACATCTGAAAAATATTTATTTAAATCAGACATCAATATGTTGTACCACCGACTTCTAGTACTATTAGTGTAATATTCATGGTTATGTTTTTCTATGACTATGTCTACTAAATATGATTGTTCTTGAAGCATGAAATGATGTAAACCAGCAACATGCATTTGGAATTTTTGCATGTAATCCGATATTACACCCTACTCACTCAGTAATTAACAGATTATTTCCATTAGATTTTTTTTATTGTTGTTGTTGTTGGAAAATTTATATATGTTATGTTTTACTTTGATTATAAAATATCAGAGATTTTCAATAATATGTATATTTATTTATTTTAAAATAATTTCAATAACATGTTGAGAATCTCTGTTTGATAAAATATAATAGTCAAAATGTAATTTACACTGTAAAATCTTCATACAATATAATATTATTTAAATAATGCTTTTTGCGGAAAATCTAGAGTAAGTATTGCCAAAAAACGGTTATAATTCTGATTAATTATTCTCTATTTACTACTGCGTGCTAAATATTAACAAAATTGATAACGAACATAAGAAAAATTAACCAGTTGTAATTTTATTTGCATAAAGAATTGGTTTTAGATTAGATCTGGAGCTGAACCGAAAAAAATGACAAATTATTTCGCTTCGGCAAATGTTCAAACAAGTCTATTTAAAAAAAAATCAATAAAAATAATCATTTGGTTCTGAACAGAAAACCCAAAAGCTGAAAAAACTCTCTCGATTTAATTAATGTTAGATTCTAGTCTGTGTTAAATTTAATGACCAGAAATGTTCTGATTCTTTCTCTTCTAATTCTCATAATAATATGCGAACCTCTGATCCAAAATACTCTCATATTTGTTTATTTTTTTTTATTACACATTTAATAAAGATTTTAAAGATGCAAGATATGAGTCTCTAACACTTGCATTCCTCCCAGTGTCAAACCACGACACTAGGTCAATTTAATATTATTTCAGTCGAATTGAAATTTAAATTATTGGTTTATAATTATTTATTCAATGAAGAATAGATGGCATTAAATTAATTAATTCCAACGCACCACCTACATAAATATGTTTATAAAACATGAGGAAGTAATGGGTCACTTCCTCTTACATAATCCATGGCCAGTGTTATAAAGAATTTGCTCAACTCATAGTTTTCGTCGGACTTAGCTCAGTCACGGTTAACTTACATTATCGAAATAATATGTATGTTACCTACATGCCATAACACTAGTTAAATGTTTTATTTTTTGGGTATTTTATTTTGGTGAGAAGTCGGAGAGCGCTCTTGACCGTATAGCTCTTGGCGGAGAGCGCTCTTTTCCAGTGGTTCTCCATCAGTGTACCGGCTTATTTATTGATTTTTCTTTCTAAAAAATCTAAAATAAAATATTTGTATAATATATATAATAATAATAGGTAATAATATACAAATGACTCTTGAAATAATTCCTGAAAAAAAAAATTCAAACTGTCTATTTCTTGGACTTGGCTAATGGATGCAAACTTTTTGAGCAAAGAATCACTCAAAAAAATAATATACAGAATTGACAACCCTGTATTTTCACTTGTGGCAAAAAATTCTGCTCCATCGCATTTTTTTTTACAATTCCAAAGTCCTTTAAATTGATTTTTTTTTTCCAAAACCTCTTAGCCCAACTTTTTTATTATTTATTATATAATTATGAACAATCACCCGCGGGCCGCGGTTTGTGCATCACTGGTCTATGCAATAGCTATATTTTTTTTTATTAATTTTTATAAAATTGAATGGTTTTCTTTTTGATATTGGTAAATATGTTATATTATCCGTATTCAGATTTAGATTTTCTATTGTTCCTAATTATTTGCATGGTTATTTTATGAAGTATTTACGTCGATAGTATAGTCAACTACGTCAAAGATATCGAAGAGATGAAAGCGAAAAGGTACAATTTTGAAAAAAAAACTCGTAATCACTTAAAATTTAAACCCTCTTTTTTATAAAAAAAAAAAACGTTCAGAAAAACTTAAGATTATTTTATTATTCAATCTAAAACCAAAACAATGAGCTAGATTAAATCTAAAATCACACGAATAACGTTTAAAGAAATATTGTAAAATACAGTCAACCCTCCTATAATGCTCCTTCTTATAGTGCTCCCTTCTGATCGCCGTTTTTTACAAAACGCTAAATTTTATATTTCGTAAAAGAGTCAATACTCTTTGGTTGACAACAAAACATATTTGTCTTCTATAGTGCAGATTTTAATAACGCGGTCCCTATCTCGGCGCTATAGAGGGGCTGATTTCTTGAACCGCGTATGCTTTGTATGAAGATTTTAAAGTGATTAATTTATTTTATTTTGAATTTTACCCCTAAAATGTGCTCGTTTACTTAATAAATTTTTATTTTCGTTTAAAATTAATAAAATATGATAGAATCAACGCGATTTAAGAATAAATTATTTCATAATATTGTAGTCATATTTACATGTCAGACGCAATTTGAGTTAAATCGTCACGATTCGATGACGTCGTATATATAATAATACGGGTCTATGAAAAAATAATCTGAAAAAATTATATATGTGGTCGTCACTTAAAACGGGTGCGGAGTGAATTGTGTGTCATGTTTGCAGCGTCTTCCCGCTGTGCTGAGCAGGATAGGCATTATACTGGCCAGCCCCCTGGTAAGCTACTCGGCACATTTCGTTACTCCTCCTCATGATCCACCTCACTGCGCATCGTTCACATCGCTCATCTCACCGCTTGCTGTCTCGGCCGCAGCGCAGGATCCGCGGCCGCGAGCCTCGCCCCTCGCCCCTCTCCCACTCCGCGGAGTTGCCGAGGGCCGCGGCTCGCTGCGGCCTGCGCACGTGGTCGGTTCCGCGGCTCGCATCTGCACACATCGACCCATTGGATGTTTCGTTCGTTCAGCCGCTTGAATGAATATTTTCGCTTACAAAAAAAACCATTAGATGTGTAGAAAAGCGAATGACTTCGATTCGTTGAACTGTATTGGCTCATCTCTCGAAAGACAACACCATTAATATTTCGATTAGTTGCTCGATTCACCTTGAACAAGTCTGTCTCCTCTCGATGTCAATAACAATAATTATAAATAATTTATTTGAAACATTCGGAATGATACATCTCAGTATTTTACTCTGCAATAGTATTATATTTATTTTTTTTAATATTTATTTCGGCATGATTTCCTCAGATCGATATTGTAATTGAGATATTGCACACATTTTAATTAATCTTTATCATTTTTTTTAATGTAATATATTAATTATGCATGTTTCATGTTACATTTGTTATGCCGCGCTTATGATTTCGAATTGTCTTTGAAATCCCCGCGATTGTATTATATTGTTGTTGGTAATTTATTCGGTGGCTTGATGCTAAAGTATTATTGGTTATGCTTTGAGAATATTTTTGAGCTTATTCATCGCCAAAACTAAATATTAAACTCATTTAGACGATGCAAATCGAGACATATGACAAAAATCTCGCATCATCGACATTTAGCGAGTAATTATTATTATGTTTAATTTAATATAATATTTAGATAACATAGCGATCACTCATTCGAGTCACGTTCACAATTATAGCAACGCTACACCTTGTCGCGCGAGATGTGGGCGTGGTCTATCGACCGCCGAGGTGTAACGTTGCGCTCTTATTATTCATATTTATATATTATATACATAAATCGATTTAAATTCGATATATAAAAATAATTGAATGATGATAGGATTCTATGGAGTCGCCATTTAACTTGGCTCATCGCGATATGCCTCAGCCGGGATCTAGTAGCGCAGTAAGTCACGGTTTAAGCTGCAATGAACCCCCAATTCTAACACTAACATGTTTGTCCAAACACCGAAAGACGAATCTTATCATAATTGTGTTCTAACATGTCGTTTCTGTCCGTTGCCGCCTGGAACGCGACACAGCCCGTGAGTATAACCGTTAATTAATAATATTAATATACATAATTAACCCTCACAATGTTTGAGTTCTGTTGCATTAATTCATTAAATTATTATTCATATTTTCCCTTGTTATTAACCAAACATTGAATATCGTTTATTATTATGTAAATCTAAAATTATTGTTTATTTGCTATAGGATGACAAAAAGAGAGATTCAGTGGGTCCAAATGAAATAGTAGCTTGTACCAACTGTGCCGGAGGACCTTCGCCTTGTACGCATTCAGCTAACAATGGATGTGCTACAGAGGTAATTTATTTTAATAATATATTTTAAGTTTTTTTTGTATTTAATTACATCGTCACATCCCTTTCTAGATGTCATTTGTAGAACCTACTTCTGCAAATACTCTTACAAATTATTATCGTGGTCTAGCATCATTTGCTGCTTTGTTTTACTCACGTTAAGCAAATGTCGGTGACAGAATAGCATCCAGAATGCTTCGTCTTGTTTTTCTACTCCTTTTAAATTCTGGATCATTTGCTACAATTTGATCGACAGTTTCAGTTAAGGTTACTAAACTTGTATTAACCTAGCCACCAAGTTTTTTTAATATAAATCCTGCTTCAAACTTTTTGTATTTGTCTAAAAAAGTCTAAGACCTTTATTGTCAGCAATTGCGGGAAAAAAATAAATACAACAATATTGGCGCGATGTTTTCTCTCGCTCGCATCCGGTATGATGTACAAAATGCGAGTAAAACATACCAGTGTGTCCAATATAAAAAAAAATGGCAAGTTATTTATGAAGGGTTCATCAGTATCTTGACTTGAAATGCTTGGGGTCTATTTTTTATAGTAAATAGACCCTTTTCAGACGACGCTGTTGATTTCGAGCCGCCGTGACGGATCGGTTAAAGAAACCTGGAGCAAGTACTTTGGGTTCATCATTTTAAAAATCATTATTTTCAACTTCTTGTTCTACCAGTTGACCGTTGAGTTCTTGAAGAACGTCATTGGTAAGGTTTTCATCAGAAACCTGCAATAACTCCTCAATATCCTGCCCATCTACATCTTCTAGTCTTGCTGTTACGATTAGGTTGACACGTTGGCAAACAATATTTGGCCAATTGCTCTTCTTGTTGGGAAGCCATGGAAACTTGGATCATAGCTTCTTCCAAAGCCCTTCCGCTCGATCTGGAAATCCAGCTGAGGGCCGTCAGTTTTTGCTTGAAAAAAATCAGCCACGTTGTCGTCAGCGCTACTACAATTTGCCCACTTGAGGGCGAATCTTTAACAAATCTGAAATCACGCGTCCACGAATCAGCTCTTGATCAGTGGCAGGAGAGGTGAAATTCCTCCCCCAAAGGACGGACTACCTATCTCTTCTTTCGCGATATCAGAGCCAGTCTAAATTGTAGCTGGTTCTTCACAGACTTCTGGGTCAGTCAATTCCTGGCCACGGTAATTTCAAGGCTAAACTTAAAGAGTTTAACCTTGTAGCATCTCCACATTGCTGGTGTGGGCACGTCTGTCAGGATTACAGTTACGTTCTGTGGTCTTGTCCTTATCTGGACACTGCGCATCACGACCTACTCTATGTTGTCCGATGCGGCATCTCCCCTACGGATCTCCCGGTGGACGGTCCTATCGGACACATGGACCTGGTCAGCAATGTGATTTGCCACAGGGCATTTGCTTGCTTTGCATCGACTTTCGGAGAGTTGTGCAAGGCTACTTACCCTCTCCCTTCTCCCTTTTCTTAAGAAATTTCACGCGTTAAAAGAAAAAAACTGCTTTTGTTGCACTGATTGATTCGGCCCCGATCCGGTATATGTGGGATGGGTAGATGGCAAGGGATGAAACTGTGTCAGACCGGTCTGACACTGCTTCATCCTGGGCACAAAAGTAATATCAGGTCTATCAAAGACCCTAAGCATTTCAACTCAAGATATTGAAGAATTCTTTATCAATATCTAGTACATGCCGCCGACTACCGACCGTTGAGTTCTCGTGGCGCGTATCACTTGAACGTTTCAGTCGCACTTGGCACATTGCATCGGATGCGAGCGAGAAAACACTTAGCAACAAAAGCGAATATTGTTGTTTTTATCTTTTTTTCGTAATAAATGACAATGATTATTTATAATTTTTATTCATTAGAATTTTTTACACAAATACAAAGAAAATGCGACATGCAAAAAAAATGTATTAAAAGAATATTCGAGAAAAATTTAAACCCTGGGGTCCAAAAGTTTTAAAAGCAAAAATTTCTAAAAAGTTAAACAATCTAAATTAAATATATATTTTAATATGTCTTTCTTATGATTTCAGACTTGTTTCGTTCAAGTGCGCAAGAAGGAGCCTCCTCATCCGATACGAGTCGCAAAGACAATCGACGTCATCGCTCGCATCACGTTTCCCACGGCATATTTTGTTTTCCTAATTTTCTTCTTCATCCACTACAAAGGGTTCTCTTAATACCATTTAGTTAAAATTAGTACATTTAACGTTAAGATATTCACAAATTTTCGCCATGGACTCGATGAAGCGATTATTGAAACGGGTCCTCGAATGCCACGTGTACAAAAAAAAAAGATAAAAATATATTCAAAGTGATAAAAAGACATACGTTTGTTTACATTTTTAAATAAGAATCGAATCTGTGCGTGGATTTGTCTCAAGCAATATTTATAAAAAATTTAAATTTTAAAAATAAAATTATGCCTTTTTAAAGCTCAATGCATCGGTTTATTTGTATTGTTTGTTTTAAAATAATATAAGGATTAAATGTGTATATTATATTTTATTAAAATATTTCAAATATCTCAGATGCATACGACATATATTTGAATATTTTGCAACTCTCATCAACATGGTTTTACGATGTATGTACGATTTGATAATTTTTGCAGAAACATCTTAACAGTAACAACTAAAACGTCATTTAAATTGAGACTGTGTATCTTGATACGTTATTTTAATTATATGTTCATCAGAGATATTTCTATATATATATATATTTAATATTATTATGATTTTTCTTAGTTTTTAAGATTGATTAAAATAAAAATACAATTTTATGCACATGACTATTGGTTGAAAATATTATTTTCGCTTATTAGTCGCAGACTGTAATAATTTTAAGTGTGATCACAATACTTAAAAATAATGTATACATCATCACATTAAATAAAATCACATCAAATCACAAAGAGAAACGATATTGTCCATGACTAAAAAAAAACGATGATATGCTAACTAAAAAAAATTAGGTATTTAATAAAAAAAAATATTCTCTTTTAATAAAATCTTTATATAAATAATAATAAAATAATTTTAATGAAACTAAAAAACACAAAATGCTACATATTTTTACATGGAAAGCTATTTTTGTGCTGCGGTAAGCTGAAATTTTAAATCTGATTTGTTTGAGCATTCCACAGTATCCCATATTAATCCACTTAGACATTGATACTTAGCTGTAATTTATTATATTCATTAAAAAAATTACATTAAATGTAAAGTAGCTGTTCATGTAAAATGCTATCGGTTGTTATGTTTATCGACATTTCTGTTAGAACGTCATAGAAATCTTTATTGGACGCAAACGAACTGATTTCTAAATAATTTTTAAACCATGTTTTGGATTGTGAAAAGAATTTATATAACAAAAAAATGTTTATATATTTAAATTATATTATTAATCTATTACAGACATACTGAAACATATATTTCATTATCTCTGTAATATAGAAAAAAATGCTATATTATGTTATAATAAGTTGATGCATATATAACGTCATGATATTAATTTTCATTTATTATTATTTAGGTTTAAATAATTATGTATTATTTTAATAATGTATTCTAAAACGTCAAATCATACAAATAATGTTGGATTAAGTGGCGGGAATGATGGACTGATAAGTTCACATTCACTCCCTACCCAGTGTCAGTTAGACATTCCTATTGGCTAGCCATTATTTTAATCGCGATTGACTACATAATCATAAAAGATATTTATTACCTATAAACCATGGCAATGATTTTATTAAGTAATTACAAAGATGCGGGGATGTTGGATTGTAAGATTCACAATCACTATCGATTTTGTTGGAAATCGGGGATCATTGTTAATTAGATATCTCTGGTAGTTAACCATTATCTCAATCGTAGTTGACTACATAACCATAAAACAAGTTTATTACATACAAACCATGACAATATTTTTATTAAATAATAAAAAAAATACTGGGATGATGGATTGTTAAACTCATAATCACTCCCTGACCATTGTTAGCTAACCATTTTCTCAGTCGTAGTTGACTACATAATCATAAAAGATATTTATTACCCACAAACCATGACAATGTATTTATTAAATAATTACAAAGATGCGGGGATGTTGGATCGTGAAGCTCACAATCACTCCCTGTCCATTGTTAGTTAGACATCCCTGTTAATTAACCATTATCTCATTCGTAGTTGACTACAAATCCATTAAACACGTTTAATATCTACAAGCTATGACAATGTTTTTATTAAATAATTACAAAGATGCGGGGATGTTGGATTGTTAAGCTCACATTCACTCCCTGACCATTGCCAATTAGACATCCTTGTTAGTTAACCATTATCTTAGTCGTAGTTGACTACATAACCATAAAACACGTTTAATACCTACAAACCATGACAATGTTTATATTAAATATTTAAAAGATGCGGGAATGTTGGATTTTTAAGCTCACAATCACTCCCTAACCATTGTCAGTTAGACATCCCTCTTGGTTAACAATTAAGTACTATCTCATCTCAGTTTCGGTTGACAACATAACCATAGCAGATCATTTTTACTTACAAATCATGACAATGGTTTTCATTAAATATTTACAAAGATGCGGTGATAGTGAATTATTAGTCTCACATTCACTCCCTGATATAGATCTTCCCAGAGCTGTTCATATTATCTCGGCAGTGCTTTTTTTATTTTTTTTACTGAAGATCAGCTTTTTTAGGTTCTTGATTTGTTCTTGAAAATAATTTCAACGCTCTTCTGATTGACG
The DNA here is from genome assembly GCA_022495035.1 of Philopotamus ludificatus. Lineage (NCBI taxonomy): Eukaryota > Metazoa > Arthropoda > Insecta > Trichoptera > Philopotamidae > Philopotamus > Philopotamus ludificatus. Next base: position 31,076 of record JAGXCT010034892.1, read on the forward strand.
TTTCAAAAATATGTAAAATCTCTCTTTTGTCTCTTCAGTGGATCTGAAAAAGAGATGACGTTATAAATGCATCAATCTTGTATTGTATTATTATGAAATGACTAAATTTATATACTAATATTATTTTATTTAATATAATTTATGTAATCATAGAGCTTATATGGCATAATTTATTTAAAAAAATATATTAATATTTAATTATTATTTTGACGAAACGATATGAAACGGTATAAGACGACTGAATTTACTGAAAAAAAAAGAAAACTATTTCCTGTACAGAAAAAAAATTAAAGAAAATAGCAATCTCGTTCATTTTATCGATAATAAATAAAAATATTTTATTAACGCAATCGGTTCGGAATAATAAATGTATTAAAATTTTATATGCGAACGTCTCAGAATCGTGTGACCGAATCTTTGTCCTGGCACAGCATAATTTAAGGTTTCCGGCCTTTCGTATGGAGTGCCTGATGTCAATCGACGACCGTTTCATTTGAAAAATATTTTTAAAGACAGCGCGTTTACCTAATTTTGAGACAAGTATCGATACTCGTAATAAATGATCCGTCGTCGTGTAAATATTTAATAAAAAAAAAATATGATAATCGTGATATTTTTATGGACCGGATTTTTCGATTTATCTCATCGGCAATTTTTAATAATCGTATCGTAACGACGCAACACTTGATCCTTTTTACGCGATTATTTCTGCGATTCAACGATTTTGAAATTGGAACGTGAAGATAATGACCAGATTGATGACTTTGAAGAACGATAAACATTGTGTCAGAAGATAACATCAATGAAGAAGTAGTGGAACTAGCTAAAGATGGGGTAAAATGTAACAACAGCTGGACAACTAGATAACTGGATTATGAACCTCTTAATCTCTATTTCCATATTTACCAAAAACACACAGAACCTAATCACTGTTTACATATTACCTAGGTCTCTAATTTCATATTAGCTATGATTTTGTAGATCGCTTATTCTTTTGCATCTCGCAATCATATGTTAGTATCGGTCTTAATTTAGATGACATTATACATCTGAATCTTAAAGTTCTAACTAAATATCTCAATTCCTTTGTTTTTATTTCTTTTCCATTCTTGTTTTGGCAATTAAGATCTAGAATCAGTCTCTCAATCTCTAGCATATACAGTTAAACTCCCTGCTATAGAGCAGCGTGTACTACAGTCCCTCCTATAGTGCTTATTTTTATATCGCCGATTTCTACTAAACTTCAAGGTCAAAATCAAAACCATTTAATAAATATGAAGGAAAGTTTAACCCTAAATTTGGTACTAGTTTTTATACGGCGGCTTTCTATAGAGTGGTCTCTATCTCGACGCTATAGGAGGGTTGACTGTGTTTAGTTTTCATTCTATTTACTTCTGAATTCTGGTGCTTCTCTTCTAACGATGGATTTATACTCTACGATTCTAATTTTGGTTTTAATCTTAAACCATTTTAGTTGCAACTGTGCTTGAAAATGAGATATGTGTTTTTATTTTTTCATTCTTTGCGTGCTAATCATTGTTAGATTTGCCTCAGCCTTTTTCAAAACCTTTCAAGAACAGCAGTAATTTTTTGCGTACTCTAAGTACCTTGACGAAAAGGGCTAAAACAAGAGCATTGTGTTGTAGCATTCCTTCCATCTGAATGAGTCTTCTCGTTGCCACTACTACCTGGGATCTACAGAAAGGGTTAAGTTTACAAGAAGTAGCATTGAGAAGAAAAACGGCTCTCATTATAAGAATGGAAGAACTTCTTCGATAAAGATCAAAGCCTTGGAGTCCTAATTTATCACTACAGGATAAAACATACAGAATAAAGAATTATTTAGGGCATAAAAGAATGAGTGACCTAAAATTGAAAACTAATGAGTTTCACCCAGTGATTTAAATATGAAAATCAAAACCGCGTAAATCGAGACCAACAAATATATGAAAATGGTGAGGTAAGGTTCTTCTTTAAAAAAAATAAAAGACTTCCACGAATTTTGTCATGTGGTGCTAGTGAAGAATGTAGAAGATAGACAAAATGCGTCAAGAATAGAAATGTCCTTCATATTCCTTACAAGTAGCGAAAGCTTCAGAACACGATGATTGGGAAGGAAGAAACTGTCTTAGCTCCGCAATATTAGCACGCCAAAAATGGACTCATTTGTGGAGAAAAGGCAAAGAAAGCACGTGGAGAAGAAGAAAGGCATTATCACCGCGTCTTTTAGTTGCGGTATCGCTTTAAAAATTGAAGTAGCGCACTGATAGTGTGCGGCGTCCGTGTGCAGAACTTCAGTTAGCGCCCCTGTCCGTCTGTTGTGCCGTCTGTGAAAAGACGAATCACTCATATTGTTATATATTATTTAATGTTGATTTTAATAAATATAATTTAATTAAATTATTATTTATATATATATATTTGGAAATTTTACCCCCTTGGCGTCTGTGTGCACCGCACAATCTAGCCATATGGACAGCGCGCTACACCATAACATCAAAAGAAGATTATTTTTTCACAATTTTTGGAACAAATTTACCGCGTAAAAAAGGATAAGGTGTGCGTTTTAAACGAACGTCGTTCTCGAATCCGATCGTCACGTTCAGATCTCTGTCGCCATACGTTTTAATGATATAGTTAGCAGCGGCCGGTCAGCATAGCTTCGTATTAATCGTATTACTATTTAGATCGATTTCGAATCGCCTTCATTGCTTTGTAAAGCCTCGGACCAAATGTTGTTTTCAATGTAGCACATAAGTTGTAAAATAATTTTGACCATTTGTAATGAAAGAAAATTCGCTCCTCGTCATACCTGATCTTTGATATATTCGATAAAGTAAACGCGCGCACTATTCGCAACGGTTTTGAAAAAAAAAAGAGAAAAAAAAACAAATATTTTCATACATATAGAGCTTTTTGTCCGTTCTACATCATCTAACCTTGAGCGCGACTGATTGTAAAACTCAAGCGTTTTTCCTCGGATGGCGGTTCAAAAAAAAAAGAAAAAAGTATTTGGCGCCCAAATTTCGATGACAGGGGCAGGAATGGTCGAACAAATTGAAGTGATCTTAAGTTAATATATACACGATATATAATGACATATCATTTGCTTTACATAGTAAATCATAAATAAATGTTATTTATAAATAATTAAAAAAAAAAAGTAAGCTATGATTGCTGCCTCAATACTATAAAGATGTGTTAAGAAAATCTCATAAATAAATATTTTTTATTCATATATATATTAAAAACGATTCTAATTAACATTACGTCTCTATCATCAGGAACAAATAACAAAAATGTAATCTTATGTTGACCGATGATTATTTTGAAAAAAAATGTTAGAAATAATCTCATAAATAAATATTATTGCAAAATCTCATTGCGACGTATATAACATGCTGAAATTGTTTATTAATAGCATAATTGATTCAATCCGCGACGAGATTTTGCTCTAAATGTATTTTATATATTGTGATAACTTGTGTGTATTTTATATGTTATTTATTCTAAAAGAAATGTATATTATTATATTAAGCGAATCGGAAAGAAATCAATCATTATTAAATCCATTGTTAATTTAAAAACATTTTTTTATGAAACGGAACGGTGTCGCACGTGAATTTCACGAAACGGTGCGCTGCGCCAGTAAAATCCCGTCCACTTTTTGACTAAGAAATGGTTTATAACGAATTTTCATTAAGATTTTGCGATCCATTCACAATTCACGATATAAATAGCGCATCGAATAAGCTTCAACTACAGATTATAGTTCTATAGTAATAACCGATGGCTCGAAAACAACCGACTCGTCCGAAGGGGGTCTATTTATAATGGAAAATAAACCCCAAGCATTTCAAGTCATGATATTGATGAAGAATTCAGCAATATCACGTGTCTCTAGCAGTACGTTTAACTCGCACTTGGCACATCGTACTGGATGCGAGCGAGAAAAACATCGCCCCCGTGCCTACAGAAGCGAATATTGTTATTTTTATTTTTTTTTCGCAACTGCAGTCAATAAAAGACAATGATTATTTATAACATTTATTCTTTAGACTTTTTTAGACAAATACAAAAGGTGTATGACATGTTGGGGATAATAAAACTTGGGGTCCCTAATAGACCCCAACGCCACGACTAAGATAAACCCCAAATATATTTCTTTCGATATTATTTATTTAATAAAAACTCGTGAAATGAAACGAAAATTACGTTTTTTTTTCATGAAACGGAACGATATCGTCTTTGGATTTCACGAGCCGGAGCGACGCGCCGGTGAGTTCCGTCCGTGCATTGCATTAGCTTCATCTAAAGAATTTTTTTTTAGATAATGACATATTTTTCGCGAAACACAACGGTCTCATCTACGGATTCACGCACCGGTACGGCGCTCCTCCATTTTTAACCCAACATCTCCTCACTAAAACACAGTAAAATACTCTATTCAGTATCTGTAATTGATTTCTTTTCGGTTTCTTTAATATTGTAGTAGAATATATATATATATATATATATATTACATGTAAAAATGATTAACATCAGTTTCCATCCGCAAGAGATTAATTAATATTTATAAGACAGATGCGTTGTATAGTTGACACGATCAGTTGTGGAATTCGTTGTAAATAAGATAGCTCGCAAGCTCCCCCCCCCCCCCCCCTCCCGTATTTGTTTCGCTTGCGTACTTGGCCACCGTAATCTGTCGACCCTCGAAAAACTTAGCGTTTAAGATTTATTTGTTCGGTTCGACTGTATTATTCGTTTCTCGGTTGTATAATCGTTCCGTTTTAAGTGAATATGTAATGTAATACGCAGCCTTGGTTCGGTAAGCAGGTTAGTTAACGTAGATCTTGTAATAATCGAGAGTAATTAAACGGAGTCCCTGTATTTTGGAAGTAAAGATACTAATAATAAAAAAAAATGTTTCATTCGCAATTTGTAATACAGTACGTTTGTTTCGTGTAGCTCTTTATTGCGATTGTATGAATTTTCAATATGTATATTTTTACGATTATGTTTTTTCGATAAGCATATTTTATTGTCACCGAATAATTTATTTGTGATGTGTTATAAATGATCGAAAAATAATGCAATACAATTTAATAATCACACAAAACGCATTTTTTATTTCGTTACATCGCCCATTTTTTTTTTAGAATTGCCGCCACTAATATTTTACAGGTTTTATACTTCAAATTGGACGTTTTACAAATCAAATTGGACGTTTTACAAATCAAATTGGAACCTCATTGTATTTTATAAAAAAGTTGTACATTCATAATACATATACATATTATGTACATTTTTAAATAAATAAAAGATATTTATTTATTTATAATAGAATTGTATTGCATGAAATAATTTCTCACTCTGCCGTTAATTCTAATATTTTCACAGCATTTCTCCAAAGATTATTTATAAAACTAGCTGAAATAAATGTAAATGCTGTATGGTTGATCTTAGATAATGCAAGCATCCACCATACTCAAGAAGTGCGTGATATTGTTGAACAGTCCAGTCACACACTCTATTTTGCCACCATATTCACCTCAATGATAACTTGTATTGAAGAGGTATTTCCAAAAATTAAATTTTCTGCTAGGAATTTGTTGGCGGATCCATCAAACTGTCAAAATTTAGAAAACGTGATAAATGAGTCTGTTGAAACTGTCACTTCTTTAAATTGCTATAAATATTTCATGAACATGTATATGAAATTACTTGCAGCCGCTGCAAAAAAATATTTATAAAATAATTGTTATCTAAATATTTTTTATTTATTTTAAAATGTACATAATATGCATATGTATTATGAATGTACAACTTTTTTATAAAATACAATGAGGTATCTAATTTGATTTGAAAATGTCCAATTTGATTTGTAAAAACGTCCAATTTGATTTGTAAAACGTCCAATTTGAAGTGTAAAACCTGTATCATTTTAAGTCCGTCGCTTGGCGTGTGGTGTGACCGAGACGTAATATGTTAGAAAAGTGCTGCGACAAAATAAACCGGCGGCCATGGTTTTTCAACCTCCAATCCGTGAACCAGACATATTGGCCCAAAAGATTTTTTAGCAAACGATAAAACGATAAAGATATCGATGAATTCTACGACAATACAATTTAAAAGACAGATTGTAAGTTAGACGAAAAATTCACACATTTTTATACAGACGGTATAATTTCCGAAAAGCAGTTATTGATCGACGTGGTCTATGGGTGAACGGGGTTGATAGGCGGTGAAGGTTGTTGATCGATCGTCTGTCGACGGTCATGGCCACAAGCGCAGCCGTAAGTGTGCGGGGCTGGTCATCGCTCGTAGACGATAGCGATCGGGAAGACTTCCCACGCGGATCCCAGGGTTTCCTGGGTAGTCTCCCTACATGTGTCTCAGACAGTGATAGCTATAGCGTGGGTCTGGTGCTTGAGGATCTGCAGGGTCTCCATTTTAGCGTCGTTAGGTATAAATTACTCGTGCTGTGCGTCTGTCAATTGTTAATACAAATAATACGGTGTCGATGAGGATTGCCACTAGAAAGACGAGAGGAATTATCTAGAGACGTCATGGTGGCGTCACAGCCGCCGGGGGCAGGGAGACAGGGGTTGGTCGTCTGCGGGACGCCTTGGCATCGTGGCGCTAGTTATCATCGATGATGCCACTAGATCCCGCTAGGGGGCTTTAAATTCAATCAAAGCACGGGAAATCATCTCGCGCGTGGTGTAATAACCCCTACACTTGGTTTATTTTGTTAATAAAGAAATAATTTCAGTTCATCATTGGGTGTTTGGGGGGTTCAAGCCCCGAGGATACATTAATCTGACTCTATAGATTAGATGACAATTCGTTTATTGAATTTCTTAAAAAACAAGTGACATTAATGAGTACAGGTATATAGAATGTAGAATGCAGATCGCGCCGTCCTCTATACGTCGGAGTAGTGACGTGATCTGCTCGTCTCTGCTGTGGTTTCACCGACTCCCCCAGTCGGCTTGAAGCGGAGATCTGTTGGCTGCAATGGCCAATGTTGTCCGATACGGTGAAGGGCGTCTCGCCGGCTTCACTGGTGGGGGACTTACGGCGAAGAAGGACTTCGATATACATATTGCACATGCACACGCATTTACATCTCGTTTAAAGGCTTATTTACGTAGTTCACATACACTCGAATTTACATAGTTCATATTCATGTATACAAAATGCGAATCGGTGCTATTTTGCTCTTGTCTAAATTACTGGGCAATAGGTTGCTCTCGAGGCGAAATAAATTAAGAATTTACAAAACTATCATTCGCCCAGTGGTAACCTACGCATGTGGGTCATGGTCTCTGGCAAGCAGAGACATTCATCGTCTTGATCGGCTCGAGAGAAAAGTCTTAAGACGGATCTTCGGACCGCGTCCAGACGAGGTTAGTTATAGAGACATGCGTCCCAATGCCGAATCATGGCCATGTACGGGGATATACCATTGTCTTCATACATTCGCATGCAACGCCTATGCTGGGTAGGACATGTAGCCCGAATGGGCAGCAATAGGCTGCTCCATACTATCATGAACTCTAGGCCTGGGGGAAACCGCCCCGTTGGGAGATCAAGACTTCGGTGGAGAGACAGGGTAGAGGCCGACGCGTCTCTGTTAGAGCTTGAACGATGGATGGAGGAGGCCCAGGACCGGCAGAGATGATGTAATGCTCTTCAGGTGGCAGGGACTCATTTCGGGTTGGGGGCCACTTAATTATTATTATTATTATTACATATGTGTGGTTGACCGGGAAGTGATTAAACAACAAA